>VWZO01017314.1:1349-12015 GCA_013396975.1 Bucco capensis
TGGGAACCGGGAGGGTGTGTAACACCCTGTATTTTTCCACTGTTATATATATATATATTTCTATGTTAAACAGTTATTCTTTATAACTCAGTCTCCGTGTTCAGTGATTTCTGTCCTTTCTTTGGAAGGGGGAGGCTCTAAAGGGGCTTCCTTCTGAGTTAGTCCTCCCAAACCAGGACAAGTAGGTGTCGGGGTCTTCTCCCTGGCAACTAGTGACAGGACGAGACAGCATCGCCTGAAGCTGTGCCAGGGGAGATTCAGGCTGGATGTTAGGAAGCACATCCTCCCAGAGAGGGTGATTAGGCACTGAATGGACTTCCCAGGGAGACAGTGGGGTTGCCGTCCCTCAAGGTGTTTAAGAAAAGATTGGACATGGCATTTAGTGGCATGGTTTAGCTGATGCCTTATTGTTGGATCATAGGCTGGACTGGGTGATCTTGGAAGTCTTTTCCAGCGTTGGTGATTCCATGATTCTGTGATTCTGTGATACCACTTAATAATGAAGATGAATCGTAAAACAGCATTCACATAAGTTACAGGATTTTTCAGAGCCAAAATGTAGAATTAATTTTTCATTTAAGAAAGCATGAGAATTCATACATAAGCATTAAATGATCTAGAAATGCTCATTACACTAATTGAAGTGTGGTTAATGTCAAGTTATTGCTGACAGATGCTTTCACCTGTTCATATAAATATAGAAGAATACCACTGAAGTAATTTGTCTTGTAAGTGCATAGGCTGAGGAGGAATCTCACTTTCATAGTCTCTGCCTTGCAGCAGAATCAGCTAAAGAAACATACAGGGCAATCCCTCCAAACCCTGACAGTGTACAATTCTAAGATACTACTCTTAGGTTTCTTTGTCTGAAGATTCAAGTCACCTTGGGACGTTTGAATGTTTATTTGTACTTATCTGCCTGCAACAACTTTATAATAGAAATCAGGAATAGCCCAAACATTTTCAGACTCTTCAGGATTGCCTAAGAGAATCAGTGAAAAAGATAATTTGATCATGAGCTCTTGTCTTCTTACCGTTTCATGTATAAGAGGAGCCCAGAGATTGTCCCTCTGAGAGGGAAGAGAGGTGAAAGATTCATTGGCCTACTGTTTTTTTAACATCATGTTAGATTCAGAAATGACAATATATCCAGTGTAATTTCCCTTTTTTTTCCAAACCAGCCTTCTCAAAGCTACTAAAATCTTCACTCTACCTACCTAAGATTTCACTTTGTGTTAACCAAAGAAAACACTTCTAAGGCATTCTTGTTTATGAGGATTTTCCCAGAGCTTGCCTTCCTCTGTTCCTCTATTCTTTTGATCTCTAGGCTGTATTTGTGCTGTTCTTCACTTTCATTTTAGTGCTCATCCATCACATTGTTTCAATATTCAACCATTACATTTTTTTTCCCTTCTCCTTTGCCTGCCTTGCCTTTGCTTCCTTAGTATGGTATTTTAAATGTCCAACAGTCTTCTCAGAGAAGACTGAGGAGGGATCATATCGATACTTAGAAATACTTAATGGCTGGGTGTCAGGAGTATGGGGAGGGTCTTTTTTCATTGGAACCAAGTGAGAGGACAAGAGGTAACGGGCACAAACTTGAACATAGGAAGTTTAATCTAAACAAAGAAGAAACTTCTTTGAGGGTGATAGAGCACAGAAACCGGCTGCCCAGAGAGGTGCTGGAGTCTCCATCTCTGGAGATATTCAAAACCTGCCTGGTTGCCATCCTGTGCAACCTGCTTTAGATGAACCTGGTGTGTTGGAGGGATTGGACTAGATGATCTCCAACCCTTAACATTCTGTGATTCTGGGAACATTTTTCATAAGGCATTGCAGTATTCATTATGTCTGTATTTCTTAAAACATTTCTTTACATGTTAAAACTGAGGCTTCTCAAATGCAAAGCTTGTAGAATCTTCTTTTCCCAGATGCTCGGTCAACACCTTTTGCAACCCTGTCTTTATGTGAGTCTCTTGAAGGATTGCATCTTCAAAACAAGAAGTAAGAAAATAAAATTTTTGTAAGGTGCAAACACATACACTGTCTTTTCAGTGCTGCTGGAAAGGTCTTATTTATGGTCAATCATCAACAAAGTTCTTTTAAGTTTGTAAATTTGATTTTCCTTCTTTGGGGGAAACTGTAAACTATTTCACAAGCATTGAAGTAATAATCCATACTTCAGCAGTCTTATGTGCCTGCAAAACAATTTTCAATTCAAATTGCATTTATAGTTTTGGCAATTGTCACTATTTGCTCTCTTTTCTTTTAACGCTTGTCTTATTTACAGTTTCATCTCCTTGCAATTTATGAAAATCAGAGAACCACAGCCTCAAATAAACAATTAGAAGTTCAGACAAAGAAGAACAGCAACCTTTGTGCAAAAAAGCCTGAGAACTTAATCCCTTCCTGCTCAAAAATCCAGGATATTAAAGCCCTTAAGCTTATATTTCTTTATGGTTGGTAATGATTTTCAAGGCAGGGGTAAGAAGACAAGGTTAAAAGGGACCTTACCACTGTCTTCAGCAGCCTTATGGGAGGGGAGCTCAAAGACGCAGACAGTTCCCAGTGATGCACAGAGAAAGGGTGAGAAGTGGCAAGCACAAATACATCACAGGGCACTCCCATGAGATCTTAGAAACAATTGTATTTTTTTCTTTTCCTCAAAGAGGAAGGTCCCTATTATGACAAGGTCTCAGTGACATCACCAGTTCTTCATTCTTTGTGCTATTCAAAACATAACTGGTCATGGTGTGGAGCAATCTGATCTAGCTGCACTAGTGCTGTGGAAGAGGAAGCAGAAGCAACCTCCAGAAGTCCTTCCAACCTGCATAATTCTATGATTTGTGATAAATGCATAAATTTAAGCATTCACACCCTATACATTTGAGGGAATAATCACTGACAGACCCACATTAAAAAAAAAAAAGAAAACAAAAGACAAAATTGATCATCCATTACCTTCTTTCTCTAGTTCAACATCAAGTGCCCTGAATAATTTAATCTGAGGCAGCTGGACCAAACATAATGCACAAAATTCAAGATAGATTCATATAGAATGAAAACTTAAAAAAAAAAAATGTTGTGTTGACAGATATAAATCCCATGAGAAAAGTCATATACAGATACTGCAGCCCATACGATCTTTCAGGTGATAGCCTTCTACTCAAAAAACAAAGAGCAGGATTCTACCTACATACATCTTCAATTGTTAAAAGGTGGAAGAACAGTTTACGCAGTGCTATTCGAGCATAAATCTGGCCTCTGAAAGTTCGTGAAATGCTGCATTCAGCATGTGCAAGCTCCCTCAGCCATCTTTAACAACTAGCCAGAATTCAGTCCGTCACCTTCAACCTCCCATATTTGCACTGCAGCCAAGAGAGAGCAACTAGAGAATCAAACTGCTGCAAGCAGCAAGGAGTTAAAAGCAGAAGTAAAGTCCCTGCAGGAACAACCACAACCAGCTGATTTCTTCTGAAAACTGATTTCTTCTTTTTCTGCACATCACATGAACACCAATGATCCACAACCATTATCTTGGCATTCCCAATGCAGTGATGCACCTATAGCTGAGCAAGTGACCCTCAACACTAAAGGCCCATAGTGGAGAGAAGTTTCACTGAGGGGGTGAAGCAGCAAAGCTCCTCACAGCTCTACACTTCCACTAGCAAGGAGCATTCTTCATTAAATCTTCCAGCCATCTTCAGCCACAAGGGCTAGTGCCGCAACCTCAGCTCTTTCTTTGAAATCATAATAAGCAATAGAGTCAAGAGGTCTTCTAATGTTTGTTGGCTGTGTGTTTCATTTTTTTCTTTTTAATATCTGATATTCTTCTGAAGGGCCAGAATATGATCACAAATCATAAAGCAAGATTGCATTATTGTTTCAGAACAGTACCATTAACTCAATAATACCTAAACAGACACCAATTTATCTATTAATTGTAAAGATCAGGCAGATTTGTTTCCTAGCAAATTCACACAACTTCCTTTGTTCTTACCCAAGTTGCTGTCATTCACATTAGAAGACCATATCCATCCCTTCATATGCATCCACACAGATTAGCTACAGTGCTCACAGTTTTAAAAGAGGTCTAAGGAATACATTCAAATACAGTGAATCACCTGGCCAAAGAGAGGTAGAAAGAACTATAAACAGCCTAAAGTAGAAAATACCTCTGTAGTCAAAGAGATCTGCTGCACTGAGACTGAGAAGACCCTGATTTACCTGATGTAAACTGAAGAACTTTAATCTGGACTTTGAGGTTTTTATCTTGCTGCCTTAATTACAGATTGTTGGATATTTTTGTGTGGACTGTATTCAGTTGCTTACAAGAGTAATTTTTTTATTTAAGATACAATGAAACCAGATTGCAGCTCATTGTCTGTCCAATGATGAGCAGCAAGAATTCTAATCACTGACTTCCTTTCAGCTATGGGACAGATCTCTCAAATCTTGAAAGGGCTGTTCCTCCTCGAGGAAGAAAGTCTCAGTTTTTCCTAGGAAACATGTTTCTTGTTTTCCAGCTTGCTTCCAATTTTTAACCTCAACCAAAAACCAGCAGTCTTCCTCTTGAAACAAAGCACTGGTTTAGTGCCCTCTTTTCCATTACCTGACCTGCCACTTTCACTCAGAGGACAAACTACATCCTCTCTTGGCAGATGTTACCCATCTCCAAACCTCATTCCACTGTCATTGAGTTTATTGCCATTCATCATTCAGTAGCATCTAGAACTCCTAGATATGAAGAACCCACTGTGAATTTTATCATATCAAGGAGTGAGTTCACAAAAGACTCCCTTATTTTTCTCATTTAGCATGTAGTGCCTAACAAAATGGAATGTCAGCTTTTTAACTAGAGGCTGTTAGTAACAAGTCATTTATAAATAAAAAAAATTCCAGTGTATGCAGAAGTCCACAGTGGGAAAGAGAAAATTGCCTAAGGACTTAGTATTTGTCCGCAGGATGAGTTTTAAAAGGTTAGTACACTGTTTCAGGGAATATTTTAGAACTATTATAATCATAGAATCATAGAATGGTTTGGGTTGGAAGGGACCTCTGGAGGTCATCTAGTCCAAACCCCCTGCAGTGGGCAGGGACATCCCCAACTAGATCAGGTTGCCCAGAGCCCTGTCAAGCCTCACCTTGAATGCCTCCAGGGATGGGGCCTCAACCACCTCCCTGGGCAACCTGTTCCAGTGTTCCACCACCCTTGTGGTGAGGAACTTCTTTCTAATATTCTAATATTACCGTACAACACCTATTTTCACAAACAGATCATGACAGACAGTATGTAGATGAAGTAATGTAGAACTGTTTCAACCAGTTCTGAGAGTTAAAGATCTGAGGTTTTTTTCTGTACTAAATGAAATTTCAACACACAACATCCCTCCTCTTCACTACTGTGGATTGCACCCTTCTCTGCCAGGTAAGGTTGGACTTGATGATCTTTGAGGGCTCTTTCAACTTCAGTGATTCTGTGATTCTAGGTTCATAGTAAGGAATCACTGAGATAGATGGTTCCTGGCATTTGTCAGCCATTAGTGACACCGGTAAACCTGCTTTTTATGTGGATTTAATTTGGACTGAACATGTGAAGAAGTATGATAACCCTGTACACTGTGAAAAACTTCTGTATAGAACTAAGTAAAAGAATTATCTTCAAGGAGTTTCTTCCTAGTATGAATTCAAAATAGGCAGGAACTCACTTGCCTGTGATATTTTTGTAAGCCATTTATACAGCAATATGTGCACTCTAGAAAATGCCAACTCTTCAGGTTAAAGAAAGTAAAGCATCTGAGAAACTGTATGGTGCAGGTCTACGAAAATATAAGCATCATAGACAAAATGAGTAGGGATCATTTTTTCACCATCTCTTCTCATCCAAGAATTAAGGAGCTGTAAATAACAGCAGTATGAAAAAAAAAGGGGGGGTAATGAAAAAAAAAAACAACAAAAAACCAAAAAAACAGGATCCAGAAGAAACTGACCAAATTCAAAGGATA
Organism: Bucco capensis; assembly: GCA_013396975.1. Lineage (NCBI taxonomy): Eukaryota > Metazoa > Chordata > Aves > Piciformes > Bucconidae > Bucco > Bucco capensis. The sequence continues at coordinate 7,355 of VWZO01017314.1, forward strand.
AAGTCTTTGATGGTTTTCTAAGCACAAGTAGTCCACCTCTGGCTCAGGAGCTGCACAAGCACTACTTTCCAAAATTTAGGGCAATGTTCAATGAAGCAACACTATGTTTTTGCCCTGATCTTGGTGACTGTTTGAGGACAGGACATTGGGCTTAGTGGACACTGCTCTCACCTGTTATGACTATTTTATTGTGGCATGCACTCCATAATGCTTCATGATGTGACGGCTTTTAAGATCAGGGCAGCTATTCTTAGTTATTTCAGTGAAGAAAAAAGTTAATTAAATTGAAATTAAAAGACGGTCACCTGTTTCAGCATGAGTATTTGTCTGGGGAGACTAAGGCTTCAATGTATCTGCTGTTGATAATTGTATTTTATCTTTTTTCTCACATGGGGAATGGACATGAACTCCAGAACAGATGGTGTATAACAGGGGCTGTGAGAGAGGAATATAGCCTCTGCTACCTGCCTGGAAAGACAAGACTGATGAAGTAGGAGATAGCTTGCAGGAAGCTGAAAATAAACCCAGCTTATTGGCACAGCCTTGTTTGTTTCATATTTGTGTGGTGGAAATATGTACCTAATCCATTGTGTTATGAAAAGAAAGGTCAGCAGGCCATAGACACTCTATGGCTCTGTTTAATGACAAAAGGTCTAACCCGGGAAAAAACGATCAAATAGTGACACAGAACAGTTAAACAGACTCTACTGCATGTTAGAAAATGCATTTCTTCGAATATATTTGCTGTAGTATTTATTATAATTCCAGGATAGATGGATACAGTTTCTTAAAGCAATCAGTGAGTGCACTGACTTCGGTTGTGGAAGACAGACAGCCTAGGTTATTTAGAGCTTGGTTCGGACAAAGTGCTAAGACTACATACTGAAGGCTATCCAGGCTCTTCTAAATTCTAGCTGTAAGTGTGCTTGAAAACAGAGAAACCCGAAATCATAGCCCATTTAAAAAACTGATTTAGGCATCTTTCAATTCTTGCTTTCCTAAGGATTACTACATCCCAACCACCATCTGTGCTTTCTAAGCAGTTGCTGTGTCATCAAAAAGTCACAATTTGTGCCCTCACAACCCCCTTGCCCCTTCTCTCCATGCCTATTCTTCCATTGCACTGAAGTCATCATAGTTACTTGCATCCATTTCTCTCCTCCTTTGCCTGTACAGCCAACAAACCCTTGTACATCCTTGACACAAAGGAACTTTCCACCAGTGAATATACTAGGTTGAATCACAAGACTAATTTCTCAGCAAGTGCCCACTCTGCAAACAAAGTATATGAAGGTGAGTAGTGACTGAGTAATACCCAGATAGTCTAAGCGAGATAACACTATGGATCACCCTGTCCCAAGGTACAGTTATCATTACAGAAAATGATGTAGGTCCTTGTCCTCTGTTTAGCAGGCAAACACCTTTCCTACAGCACAGGTTTCATAAATGTTTCAAGAAAAGCATTACTTTCAAACCAGTCTTTAACTACAAAACTCGAATGTAGCATACTTTATTTCTACACACATCCCTGTAGCAAATTCTGTTTTCCTCTACTAAGGAAGTTTTTATGATCGTGTCTGTTATAGCAATGTATCAGATGGAAATAAGGAATTTGAAGTGAAGACAACTTAGATACGTAGACTTGAACTGGATGATTTCTAGCATAACATTTTTACATCAGGTTTTTCCACCTGTCCATATCAGAAAATCACATTGAATGTGGCTGTCAAACTCTGCAGGACCAAGTACATTCTTCCTCACATACTTTCTTTCTTAGCCCTTTCTCACTTTTATGTGCCTCACAAAATTTGCCTGCTGTATTTACTTGTACATCTAATCAGCCAAGACTTTACTTTTCAGTACAAATAAAAAAAAAAAACAAAACACCCCCAAAACCATAAACAAAACCAAACACCACCAAATTCCTCATTTCAACCTCTAAAGTATTTAAAGATCAGATAAGCTAGAACAACATATTCCCTCTTAATTGCTTCTTGTTGGTCAAATTATGTTTCACTAGAAAACTGAGAAATTCTTTTACATACAAGATATTGAAAACCAACACCAACTTACATAATTTAAAAACCTTCTTTTGGGAAGATTTTTCTCATTTTAATTGCAAAACAGTGTTAAGTTCACGCATGTTCTGGTTTGTGTTAGAACAGAACAATTCTGTTCAGTGATTTTGCTTTTCAGGTAGAACTCCTCTAATTAATTGTACTTTCTGAAACTAATGATGTGTTTTCACAGACAAGTGCCCACTTCTGGCGCTAATGAGGGCTAATGTTTAGATTTACTACTAAGGATTGCTGTGCAGAGGAAGCTCAGCGTTAAATCATCTGTACCGTGATGGAGATGGAGAGTAAAAGCTACAACTTCAGGGAGGAGCAGATGGTTCAGGTGACCCTAAAGTGACCAGCTAGGTGCTCAATTTCATATACTTCGTATTCAATATAAAGAAGTGGGTCAGTTCCTTCCTCTTCCCTCTTTCTTTTTCCAATGGCCACCATCTGAGGAGGTCTCAGTCTATTATCCCTTCAATCCCAACCTGAGAGTTCCAGGATCCAGCTCCCTGCCAACTCTGGTCACAGTTGGCCACTGGGCCTGCACAGTGTGGTTGGTACATAGATGCCATCAACAAGGAAGGTTGAATTTGTTATTAGTTTTGTACATATCTGTATATATTTGCATATATTTCATTTTTATTATTATTATCATTATGGTAGTTTTAGGATTTTTTTCCAATCCGCAAGTCCTCCTAGACTTTATTATTCCCTTTCCCTTCCCAGAGTTGGGAGAAAAAGGGGTAAAGGGGTAATAGGGAGTATCTGTCACTGGATTAGGGGTGACTCCAACCTCTAACCCATAACAACACTTCAGAGCTGAAAACCCTCTCAAGCCAGCTGTGCAACTTAGGGAGGTAGCTGCACATAGAATTCAATATTGCAAAGTATATTGCTCTCTGCAGTACAGAGAGCACAAAATACAACCCCAAGTGGGGCAAATCTGTCTGAGAACACAAGATAACTCCAAAGTTGTGCCTTTTTCTCCATTACTGTTGTGAGTTACGTGTTGCTGAGTAGTTCAGTGAAACATTTCCCTGACTGTAATTTGGATCAGGCTCTAAGCAGTTGTAACCTGCAGAGGGGACAGACTACAGCAGCAGCCTCTCAACTTCACCCATTTAAGTGGAAGCATTTCCAGCTCAGCTTTATACAGCTGCTTAACTTACTAAGAGTGTAGCTGAGCAGCTACCACAATAAGAAAAAAGGAAAACTACAACTGGAAATGGACAAACCACTTTTTCTATCACTAGATAATGACTGAGCTCCACTTACTCATATGGGAACAACAGGCAGCTGAAACCTAAATTAGCTGCTTTAAAATTGGGATACAATCTAAGTACACCAAATACAACAACCATTCTGGCTTGTGCAGCTCCATAAATTTTTCCCACCTCAGAAGCAGAGAAATGTTTGTGTCTTGGATGTTTTCCTCAGAAGTTTCTACAGCATGGAAATGATTTTAAATACCTTTAGATTAGTCAAGGTGTTTAAAAGTGCTAGATAACGCAAGTATGAAGCATGGATTAGAACTGACAATCAGACTTAATATTTTAAATCAGAATTAGTGTTATAAAAATAGCCCAAAATTCCATAAAAGGATTACAGCATTTGAAATAACCCAAGATATTCCCTATGATGCAGGAAGTGCCACTCGTTCTCTTTTCACCCATACCAAAGTTGAGGTAATTTGACCATGACAAGATTATTCATATTTTGCTCTGATACTTAATAGCTCGTATTGTTCCATAAATGTTAATTGAGTTCTAGCACTTTCAGAGAGATAAGAAGCCACCAGTATAATAGTTTTCTCAAAGGCCAAAGCTTTGAGACAGATGCTCTATGGAGAGAGGACATAGTCCAGGAGCTCATAGTCTTGACCCCTTACACTAGCATTCAATTTGCTCTTCCAGATTTGCCCATATATGGATGGAAAAGGCCTGTTTCATGGGAGAACTCCAAGATCTCCCTAAAGCCTGCCTTCACCAGAGCCAAGCTTCTCTCCCAGGCAACAGCAGAAGGTTTTTATCTGATGGGACATGTTATGGGATATGTAAAAATTGCCCAAGGTATCCATCTTTTCCCCCTTCCCCCCCCCCCCCCCGACCGTTAATGTGTTTATTTGTAAACTTGGTGAGTGGTAGCCCTTTCCATCGGCTAAGTTACGTGGGTAGGAGCGGGGCCAGTCGCGGCGGGGTGACCTGCACCCCCACCTGGTGTTCCCTGCCTGGTGTGTGGCTGTGTGGAGCTGCCGGGTGGTGCCCGCCCGGCGCGGGGACGCACGGGCTGTGGCAGAGTGGAGACGCCAGCAGGGTCAGCCCGGGCCAGAAGCAGGTGTACAACCCACCAGCATCCAGACAGCAACACGGACCCCGCAGCAGCATGCAGCAAGCAGTGGCAAACCCCGGTGGGCGGCGAGCAGCAGCAAGTCCCAGAGCAACAACAGCCTGCGGCATCTGCAAGCTCCCCTGGTGCAGTGAACAGTGACAATTTGCACCTGGGAGCAGCTGTAAGCAGTGATAGAGGAACCGGCATCACAGCAGCGAAGTGACTATGGCACGCCGGGAGGAGAGGAGCTTTTGCAGTGAGGACTGGCGC
>VWZO01017317.1:0-18034 GCA_013396975.1 Bucco capensis
AGCCTTGGTGATTCTGTGATTCTGTGTGTGAAAACTCTAGGGGTCAAATTTGCTTTTCCTGTTCTGTCACTGCAGTCTAAGAAGACCTTGTGAACAGCTGAGTAAGAGGAAGCACATCAGCAGGATGCAATTCCTAATCCTTTGGGCTGGGTATTGGCTTTTGCTCAAACTTTGCACTGCAAGGTATGAACCTCATGATCATGAGTAGCACATCTGACTAAAACTTATGGATGGAATTGGCTTCATCCAAATTATAGCACAGAGTCATTTGTTTTAAAAAGTTTATTTAAACAAAGTAGATACATTTCACAGAAATGGTTATAAAATGCATAGCATATTATAAACAATACTGTTACTTTACAAATACTAGTTATTATTATCCTAAATTTTGCTTTTAAAAAACTAACCAGCCTGCTTAGTGAATCAGAAACCTAAAAATCCCCAGTTATCCCATCTTAGGCACTGTGGAAAAAATAGCATAACAAAGCAGGTGTCCACTTTTTCATTCGCTCTACTGATGGTGTTGCTGTATCATTAATTTACCAGTTCCTATTACGTGGAAATACCCAATGCCTGGAGTCACATACCAACAATAGATTTCCATCAACTAGACCACAAATTGCCGCTTCTGAGGGAACCAAAGCCCCGTGCAACTCCAAGGAAAGTTGACTGAAGGTTACCTTAAAGGACAGAGGCCACATGAATGGACAAAAAACCTTGCAATATTTCTAAGTTGTGCAGTTACGTCACCATCATATTGCTATTCATAAGCAGCTTGATTGTAAGTTGGCAAGTCCATACACATTCCAAGCTGGAGTTTAACGAAAACTGAATACCCAGTACTAACAGATCTTACCCTCAGTGGCAATGCAATGCCACAGAAAGTGGAATTGAGCCTTTTTACAGCACCTGAGAACTGAGCACACTTCAAACACTCAAACCTCCACACAACCATAACCAGAAGTGTATGTTTGCTGATCTTTGGGATACGAGGGCAGAAAGAAGTAAAAATGAAGAGCACAGCACCGATCCATAATCATAATTGAGATAGATAGCAGCTCATTCACACAATACTTCAACATATGAGTCATGACTAAAATTCTTCCCATTTACACTTTCATGACAATAGGCAGAAAGTGAATGCTGATGTAAAAGGAATTGTAGGAGCTTTGCACTGGTGTAAGCAAGTCTAGAACCAAGCAAGCTATAAAATTCATTAACTCACACACAACAGAGAAGAAAAAAATCCCCATATTTTTAAAACATATAGATACATGTGGATCAAAACATACATGTTTTCAAAACATATAGATACATGCTCAAGAATAAATTGACTTTCTGCATGATGACATATGCTTTACAGTAGTTTAAGCTTGGCTTGGGCTGAAAGTAAAGAAGCTTGAACTCTGGCCAGCAGAGCAGCTTTGGAACTGTTTCTCAAGAGGGAAGAATGAGGTCTGAGGCAGTCAAAGAACATCGATGTTTCACTCACCATCTTCTAGCAGTTTTTGTAAGTTGTTTTGTATCTTAGAAAAAGAGAGAAAAATAACTGGGAGGAGGAAGTGTTATACTGCATTTAGAAAAAACTGACCAAGATGTACTCTTCAATATACTCTCTGTGCATGTTAATTGTCACAATTACTCATATCAATGGTATTCATGTGAAATGCTTCCTGTGCTAGAGTCAAAGGAAGCATCTGTCAACAGCACACCTAGCTTTCCTATTATGAGTATTCTCTACTTCATTAGGTATGAGGAAAGTAGAAAAAAAACAGAGCTAGAAAGAAACGGACAAGAAACCAATTTTTTTTATTTTGAACTTGATCAAAACCCATTAAAAGCACCAGAATTCAAAGTCTCAGCTCTAAGGTTTAAGTAGGTAATCCAAATAATTTTGTAACAGCTTCAGCTACACAGCTGGATATGACGTGCGCACAGCAGATTAAGGTCTTCTAACCATTAGCAGACATGTACCATTTAGCAGATTTAGTGTATTGTGAGTTTTCTTTCCTTAGCTGCAATGAAGGCTATGTCAGCCAGTCAATGATGATTTGCAAAGATGTATTTCACACAGCCTGTTTATCCAACTTTCATCTCCTGGACCTTAAAAAGCAGAGAGGAGATCACATCCCCTGGCACATGCGTTTTCTGTGTCTCAGTAACTAGCACTCACTAGCTACAGAAGGTTTAGTAACAGATACTCTGAGGCTTTAATCTGAGGAGCCATGGTACTTGCTGTTCAAGCACACCACTTCTTAATTCTGCCTCATGATTTCTAATTCAGATGCACAGCTTTTTCAAGAGGGGCATTTTGGGGAAAGGAAAAACTAGGAAGCAATTTTATACAAGTCACTTGAGGCATACACAGGAATTTCCTTTTAACAAGCTACATTAGAATAATGGACTGAGTAACATTAGGCCACGTTTTCCCTCCCCCAACTTAACACTTTATCATCTGATAGACAAAACACATTTTAACAACCTTTTAAATACACTTAAGTGCCAAAGCAAAATTCTGCTATCCCATGGTAATTCCTAGCCAATTACTAGCACTTTCAACTAAAGCACATGAAACAGTCAAGCATCGTCAGTAACTTTGATCAGGAAACACCAAGCAATAGCTTTCTACCAGTTTTGTACTACAAGAGTAGGGTCAAACATCCTGTCCTAACTACTGATGTTAGAGAGGACTGGGATGTCGTAATGTGTAGGTACTGGCAATGCTCATTTAGCCTGTATGCACAGCAGTTGATTGTGTCTTGTGTATTTGGCAAATACAAGGTAACAGTTTAAGGGTCCAATCCTGTAGACATTAATCGAAAAAAGCACGACTTCAGACTCTAATTCAGGACAGAAGGTCACTTCTTTGAGAATAGATGAATGGTCTGACCATCCAGCTGCCTTTTACTGTCTCCAAGCAGAGACTATATAAGGGAGTGGGAAAGTGCCTAGCTCTGCTGTGAAGGGCTGGCTGGCTTCCCACTGAAATGAAGTGAGGCCTTCCATGAACCATTTTGCCAGCCTGTCCTAGACAGCTGGAAAGTAGTAACCTCTTAAATGACCTAATATGGCTAAAGATTGTATCTGGTAATCATCTGGTAAGCATTTTCCCCTTGTATTCATATTATCTAGAACATACAGAGGGGTTATACTACCATTACTCTAGACTTCCACAGCCAAGGGTGTGGACACACTGTGGGAGAAACCTTTTTGGCAGTCTTTGTAAAATCTGTGCCACACAGGTAACCCGTGATATTATATAATTCTAGCTTTATGCTATTTGAGAAACTTGGTTTGGGAAAAAAAAAAAGCTGTTGAAAGACCTTGGCATACACTCAGTTTTAAAAACAGAGACAAAAATAACCCATGTGACTTAAGCACACAGGAATTCAACTAACTTTCGATTTTCCACCACTAATACTTTTTTCATGCCTGGCCTGTATATGTGTCCCCAACATATAACATTTTCTACATCTGTACTGGGTGCAGTCTGGGGGCAAGGGTGGTACAGAGTGCTGCATGGGCAACTGCTGTGGGAAGAGGGCAGGGGCTACCCCATACACAGATGTTCCTGCAGCAGCAAATGGACCCTCCACAGGGCACAGCTGAGACCCTTCGCCAAGATGACAATGGAGACTCTGGAAAATGTATTTCAGAAAGGGGGAAAACACCAAACAGAATCAGGAGGAGAGGAAAAGTATGAGAAACAAAAGAAAGATCACCAAAGTCTGAAAAGAAGGAGGAGGTGCTCCATGGCAGAGATTTCCATGTTGCTGCCCATGGAGAACCCAGGCCAGAGCAGGTGGTTATTTCCTGAAGAACTGGAGCCCTTGGAAGAGCTCATGCTGCAGCAGGTGGAATATGGGGGAAGAAAGAAGCAGCAAAAAGAAAATGGTTATGTACAGACTGTGACACCCAACCAGCCCCAACTGGGGGGCAGGAAATGGAGTAAGGAGTCAGACATGAAGAAGTGAAGTTGAGCCTAGGACAGTGTGGAGTTCTATTCTTTGTCTCTGTTTCTCACTACCCAAACCTATCTTAACTGGCACTACATTAAACTGATTTTCCCCAAGCCAAGTCTGTTTTGCCTGCGATGTTAACTGGTAAGCCATTTCCCTGCCTTTACCTTGAACCACAAGCTTTCTCATCCTATTCTCTCCCACTGCCTTGCTAGGAAGAGAGAGTGAAATAGCAGCTTGGTGGTCATCTGACTGCTGGCCAAGGTTAGCCCACCACAACACTGGAAGTCTCATTTTGCATAGGTATCCAGTTTAAGTGCATTTAGATTTGTGCATTTAGATTCGCAACTAGAAGATGGTAAAAAGGAGAAGTCAGGATAGGGAATTACACAACTGATGCAGCAGCACTTGTGTTACTAAAGTGAACCAGTCAGCCTCTGGCCACTTCACATGAAGAGGCTGACACTACATACAAAAGTCAACATCATTTTTCTTAAAAGGCCCAGGCAGAAAAGTTCATTAAATAAGTAATAAAGGTTAAGTTCACAACCCTTAGCCTTGAATGAAAGGGGGGGAAAAAAAAAAAAAAAAAAAGAGATCATTATTTGTAATAATCACCTGTCAAGAGTCCAGTCTATTAGTATTCCTAAGTATTGTAAGCCTCAGCTCAAGGCAAAACTTCTACACATACCAATGCTTCTACTTGCACTAATGTGTAGTCCAGAAAACAGTCCTTTGCCTAGAAAAACATGCTAGCTTCTGGTATGAAATCTGTGGGTAATTCAGCACTTTTCAAAATAACAGAATACAGAAATTCAGCACGGACCAGATTAGTGTATCAGCATTTGCATGGTACAATAGGAAGTTACCTTTTCCAATTTTATGATATTAGCAGTTAACTCGTCACAAAGGGCATCAGCATTAATTTGCAGATGAGATCCCAGACCTTGGCGCACTGGATGTCTGTCAACCAGAATGAAGTAGTAAGTGTGACAGAAGTGAAAAAGAGGAAAACAGAACTGAGAGATACATGTAGATGGGAATACAATGGTGACATTGTAAACATGTCCTTGTTTACCAAAACAATGGCCTAAGTCACTTCTAAACTCTCCACTATATTTGTTATGTGGTCTCATTCTCCAGAAGTTTGGATGGAAAACTTCACAGTTATTTCCACTGGAAAAGCATAAGTTCCATGTCCTGTGACTTGGAGGAAACAAAAAAGCCCAACCCTTTGACACTACAAAAGTGCACATTCTGTATGATTCTGTATCTTGTGATGTTTAGGATCAGAGCAACAGAAGACAAGACTTTCCCATGTAAGAGTGCTTCAGAAGAGGGACACAGCATCTTACTAATGAAAACATACCAAAAGCAGGAAAATGGGTTTTGACATTGCCTACCATTAGAGGTAAGTTTACTCCTCTCCTTGGACTATTGGTAAAATATAAGTGCAAGCTTGCTTGACACTGAACCATTTCCTTCCTCTTTTACCAAGAACCTAGTTCTGTCTTCTGACACGTGCATACAAGACCTACTGCTTTCCACAGGAGACAGCTGAGAGCAGCTGGATTCTCAAGAGCACAGTCATTGTTCAATACAGCCATAAGTACGTTGTCAGTGACCCGCTTTTCATGCATGGTCATCAAAGACAGCTGAACTAACACTTTTATTCAAGAACTTGCTACAGGTTTGAAACACTTTGTAAACAGTTCCACTCAGCCTAGGTACAGCTTGGTCTTGAACTTTATTTTCCCACTCTGTTTTTCAGGTAGTGCTTCTCTGACAATCAGCACTCTCACTCATGCCACATGTGGCTGCAAGTTTTGCACTGTGATTTACAAGTGACTTTTGAAGCTGTGTTTACAGAGCAGCTCAGAAAAAAAAATCTGTTACAAGAAGAGTTAATGCAAAATTTGATGTTGAATCAATTGACTAGTATTCCTAACAGTATCCAGTTACCTGCCTTCTGTCCTAAGAGAGGAACAGGAAGTTGATACAACTTAACAGTGGCATACTGTTGTAATGTGTGACCCTGCACTGCCTCTCCCTTTGATGTGTGCATATTTCATGTCTATGCAATATGGAGCTATAGTACCTTTCCTGTTTCCTCTTCAAATACACAAAGAATCTTCCCTTAGTGCGTTTGATTTTTTTTTTTTAGTTTGGTTTGATTTTGTGATTTTTTTTTTAAATTATTTTTTAGTTTAGTTTCTAAAGAGACTGGAGGCAGCTAAAAGCTCTCGAAAACATTATACAAGCAAATCACATGTATTATCCCAAAGATTATGAAATACCTTCTGTCATCTTTAGCTAATAAAATGACATTAAGACTGAAGACAGATGTTATGTTTTTTCCACAGAACCATTACTCTGGAAAGGATATGCTCACTTCATCAGTTTACACTTAAGATACTCACAGCTATCTGGAACACTGTCAAGACACTAAAGCATTACAAATGAACTACCTTTGTACCGCAAAGGTACCACAAAAGACCACAGTGATTTCTGAAGAAAATAGATGAGCATGACAGATACCGGAAAAAGATTTAAAACTCCCAAATTTTAGGAGTGTATCTTACTCCTTAATATGTGAATCAAAGGATGTGATGGAAATAAGACGTTCCTCAAGGACACTGATCTTATATTTCATGTAGAAGGTAGAAAATATTAATACACAAACACTGTAAGAAAGAAAAATAAGGTACATTAGTTAATGGAAACTTCTGAGGTACCTGACAAACTTAAAGTTAAAAGCCATTTACTTGTACATGTTGAGTAATAAAGGTGTCATTCTCAAAAACACCACAGGAATATCCGATCGTCAGTGGCATTCAGACAGTTATGAAAATCTCAGCCTCTAGTATGGCTTTGCTAAGTGGTACGTAGAATGGACTTGTTAATGAAATGTTAAATTATTTTTAACATTTCCTGAACCAAAAGATCCCTTTGCTTTTGAAAGTAAAACGTCTGTTAAATAAGCCTGCCTTAGCATAAAGGCCACAATTCCCAATAATTTCATTTTTTCAAGTGAAGCTTAGCTTATATTAATCTATGCAAACATAAGAAAATCTTAGTATTTTGACAATCTTGGTATTACTTGCTAACTTACAGAACAGCGTAAAATACAAGTACATGATTCAGAGATAAAAGCTTGCAGAACCTGAGGGCTTCAGAACGGCCTGCAAGAAAAAGAACCAAGTGTTACTTTGATTAAAATAAACAGAGCTATAAACATGAAAGAGATCGTCCAAATAACATGAGCTGATATTAACTATGCAAATTTATTTCAACTAACTCAAGCTGAAGATCTGCTCTTTACTCCTTACCACTTTGAGGACTATTTCGGGCTTTTCCGTCGGGTCCATGCTTACTGTGTGCATCTGAGCGGACACACTTTGCCTCAGACTTGGAAACTTTCAAGTGAGTCTGTGTCTCAACGACATGATAATCTGTCAAAAGCAAGATTTTTAACAATGCTGAAATACGAAGTCAAAGAAAGCTGCTGGTAACTTAATTTAGTCAAGGACTAGAGGAAGAGGATGAGTTTAAAAGGTGAATTTCTGGACTTGGATATAAAGCAGCAGTTGGTTTAGTAGCCTTAAAACAGTTCACACAGTAATCATCACAATCCCACATCATCACAAAATACAAAGAAGCACCTGGACTGGAAGAGGATGATGTATGCTGCATTTGCATTTCCAGATCCTTTGGAAGATGGCAACCTGTGTAAACTTGGACATTTATCACTGAATTCCCAGTCAAAAGATGATACAGACAAAAAAGTAATATCTGAATAGGAATGAATATGCTACAGTAATGATTCCAATTCACTTCAATAACAACACCAAATGGAGATGCTACATTGTTATTTTAAAAAGGATATTAAACTCACTTTCATGACTGCTTTTTAAATGCAGATGATGCCTTGAAAGAGATGGGATAGAAAAATAAAGTCACTTTCAGTTTTGTTCATGTTTCATTTGTACACCCTGAGCTGCTCTAATGATGCATAACAAACAGAATCACAAGTGACAGACCACAAGTTCACCCTGATCCCTCAATTCTTTTTCTTGGGGTGATTCTTTAACTGGGTATTGTTTTTTTAATTGTGGAAAGGAAAACAGGTTTGAAGTAGTTATTAGCCATAAGGAAGTAAGACAGTAAGTTAAATCATTATTCAGAATTATTAATATGGCAAGTGATGACACTGCAGTTTAGTCACTGCTTCACAAACACCACCAATTAAAAATACACACAGAGTAAATACCAAAGACCAATGAAAGCAGATAGACCCAAATCACACCACTGAACAAAAGACATACAAAAAAAAGAAAAAAAAGAAAACTAGCATGACAAAAAAAAGCTATTAAAAAATCATAGTGTTCAATTTAAAAGTAATGCTAGACATTTCTTATTATACAAATTCTTTTATAGTCAAAGACAGAACCTAGAGTATGATAGTATAACAACACATGTTAATATATATTAATTGTACAACAGAATAATACCTTAGGTTTTGCTAGTAACATCCAGCATGTGCCACATAAATTAAGTTCTGCTGTACTTGTCAGCTTTTATGCAGTGAGTTTCTGCACAGTACTCTTTCTAATGAGGTGAAGAACTTGAGGGATATGAGATTACAAACAGCAGTGTTAAGAAAGAACAACTCTGGACAGTATCCTCAAGTGTCTTAATAACTGTAAAGACTAAAACTAGGGTTTAAAGAATAAATCCACAAAATCACATTTCAAAACTAGCTTTTTTGATGACCCAAAGCCACCATGGTACAGAACATAATTTGTATAGATGAGAAGTTACACTATGACTTGAACTACTTTAGAATGGAGGCATTATTTTGGTTTTTCTTTTTTTTTATTTAAAGGAGGAACACTTCTGTCCTGGTTTCAGCTGGGACAAAATTAATTTTCTTCCTAGTGGCTGGTACAGTGCTGTGGTTTGGACTTAGTATGAGAATAAAATTGATAACTCATTGATGTTTTAGTTGTTGCTGAATAGTGTTTACACTAAACTAAGGATTTTTCAGTTTCCTGTTCTCCACCAGTGAGCAGGAGCACAATAGGCTGGGAGAAAGCATGGCCAGGACAGCTGAATCAAAATAGTCAAAGAGATACTCCATAACACAGAACATCATGCTCAGTATAGAAACTGAAGAGAGTTGGTCGGAAGCAGCAGATCACTACTCAGACATCGGTCAGCAGGTGATGAGCAACTGTATCACTTGTAATTTCTTGGGTTTTATTTCTCTCTCTCTTTTTGCTTTATTCATTTTCATTAGTATTACTACAGTAAAAATGATAACAGTAGTAATAATAATAATCACCTGGTTCCTAAACTGTGCTAATCTCAACTCACAAATTTTTGGGGTTTGTTTTTTTTTCAGATTCTCCTCCCTATCCTGCTGAGAGGGAAGGAGTGAAGAGAGTGGCTGAGAGGAGCTTAGTTGCCAGCTGGGGTTGAACCACAACAATCTCCTACATTGTACCTCTGTTAGCATAACTGATGGGGGATGTGGGGAGCAGTTAGTACATGGATAAGCAACTGGAGGCAGTAGTGACAAATCAGATATACTGCTGACTAAGTCATTGCCTAAGTCTGGATTGCGAAGGGATATAATAATGAAAATGCAGCTGTTATGGCTTTGAGGAAGACCTTAAAACCCAGGTAATTCTCCAGGACTGTGGAGAATGTAGCTTCCACATCAGGAGACTAAAGAAACAAAACTGAGAGATAAGCCATTCTGATTTTCTTGGTGCCTCATGATCTCACTCACCTTGGAAGCATTCTATCTCTGGGGTCTGTGAGCCTGTGCTGCTAGACTCTTCCATCTCTTGTCTCCTTTGCTGTACTATTCCATCCAGATCAGAATAGTCTTCGTTGAAATCCTGATGTGAAGAGTCACATAAAAAGCTCAGCTCTGTTCTAAATCTAAACAACCTTATTTCCTTTGACATCCCTCTAGAAACAACAACTATAGATTTAAAACTGCTTAACCAGGAACAATCTCTGATATCAAGATGCTGAGATCAAGTTAGCAAAATAAGCCCTGTATCATCAGAATTCAAGCCTCACCCTAGTCCTTCATTTAAGTGAAGGGACTAAGTCTGTGTGCAAAAGTCTGACAAACAGAAGTCCAGGATAGATATTACTAGAACTAGACGCTGGTCATCACATGTGACTACATAGCTCTTCCAGATGTCTGAATTGGCTCACAGAAGAATGATTCCAACTATAAACACTTCAAAACTGTTCATGGCAAAGAACGAAGCAACTTCAAGTTGCTACAGAATGCTGTGAAACCTGAGTACTAAAGAGAGGTATGTAGAGCATACAAACCTTGGAAAATATCCAAAGCATACACATGTATATGTACTGCATGTGATGAGGTCAAATTACACCTACGCTAATCATTCCTGCTCCTTCCTAATGCTAAAAAACTCATGAAAGTATTAGAAATAGCTGTCATGATTTCTTTCAGTTTCATTTCTTTAGACATGGTAAGCAGTACTTGCAATGGAAGGTGTCATGCAACAGAAGAACAAATATCTAAGTCATTTACCAAGGGCAGAGTTGTAGGACGATCAGCCCTGAAGCTGTTTTCTGCAGAAGAGGGATTTGGACTGTTGCCCATGCTTGTATCCTGAAAAAGTAGTAGTGTTAACAGGGAACACATTCAAAAACTGCATGGCATTTAAAAGCAGAAAAGCAGCAATAATGAACACAATGACCCATACCATCTTCACTCTCATTAGTACTTACCTCAAGATGTCTACAGATAGATTTTAATTGCTTGTAGGTGTTATCTCTGGAGAGTAAGGAGACAAACATGTACTGAAAAACAAAAAATTCCAAAACTGTTTGACAAAAGGCATACAGTACAAGCTTCCTTTTATCTAAATAAAACTGATAAGTGGTTTTGCTGATCAAGTAACTGTTCCTCATACAGCAGGAAAAAGCTCCACTCCTTTGAAGCTTGTGACTTGAGGTTAATCACAAGGAACACAGAACAGCCATGTAACAGCTACAGTGTTCTGCTGTGAGAAACAGAGCATAGTCCAGAACTGCCTTTTTTTTTTTTTAAAAACAAAAAATCCTTTGCATATTGTGTTCCCTACTCCTTCAAACGCAAAACCAAAAACAAAACAGAAAAACAAACAAAACACAAACCCCCAAACCCCACGAAAACTGTCTTTTTGTACAGTCTCCTGCATTGACAAAATATTTGTGCCATGATAATGGGCTGGTTCTAAAGCTGCTCTTAGGGTAGTCACATTTTCTAGTGCTTGATGCAATTGCTATTCCTGAGTATAACTCTAAGCAACCATATTTCGTGCATCTAAAGTGTTGCTGGTCAGGTAAGAGGTGCAAGTAAATGGAAGAATACTCTCAGAGCTGGCAACAACTCAGTCAATCCTATGTGCATGCACTTCCTGAGATAGCTGCTTCCATTCCTCTAGTGCTTCTACACAGCAGTCTTGGAGAACAGGGAATGATAGGTTACAGAGAGTTGGTGGCAACCAGAGATTCTTATTTTCTCACCAAGTTCTACATAGCTTTGTTTACTGCAGATCCAAAGGAGAAAGACAGGGAGTTGGTAAAAGCGAAAAAAACCCAAACCAACAGTCCTTGCCTATGAGAAGAAAAGAAGTAGAAGAAGCTAGAATCATCCCCTAAGAAACCAGATCCTCCAGGTGCTGTCTCAATGTCCAGATGCGACCAATTCCTATAGCTGTTTATACAGCGACTTGGCATCTTCAAGAATCTCTGATATTACTGCCAATAAGTAAGTAGGATATAAACAAGTAGAATGAAAAATGAAAAAGAAAGCAGGCATTATGCAGTATCATTTCTCTCTACCAGTACTTACCCTATCTGTGACTGTTGCTATGATTACAGCATTTGGCACAAGAAGGGCAGTTTTGGTTTTCTTCAGAAGTGTTACTGAAAGCACAGGTATACTAATCTGAAAAAAGATCAGTGTAGTGTTAGAGTCCCCATAAGTGCATACAAAATTGCATGCTCTTTCATGAGGTGCCAGCCTGCCAGCCTACTAACTGGTAAGTCAGACCTTCAACACTCTTCATTTCAAGATCTCTCCACCATCTCCCTAATGACTAATATTTCATATACAACAGATACAGATTCAGATTATTACTTTTTAACTCTTTTATTTCTGTTTTTGTCAGATGCCAATCCAAGCTTTTGTTTGTGTCTTCCTTTCCAGCACTTACAAGACTACAAGCTTAGTTCATCTGCAGAACAAGCCAATCTTAAATCTGGGCTTCCATAGAAACAAAACACTTCAGAATACATCAGACAACAGAGGCTTGTTGAAGAATGAACATAAAAGCCTTCTCACTACTTACAGATCCTTTAGTCTGCAACTAGCAGCTAAGCATAGAGCTCTTCTTTCATTGATGTTGAAAGATCCAACAACCACACACCAACCGACTTAAATTGATTCCTGTGTGTGCCATCCAGTGCTTACATTTACATTGAAGAATTTTCAGTTTTCCTTCCTGCCTTGTGTTTACATTCAACTCTATTACCTCACTGTATGGGTTCTTCCTCTATGTACCATATTACAAAGGACTGAGTACCTGGTTTGAGTTTCAGCTGAAAATTCTAGAGCTTAGTGAATTATGCAAGTATAATAACACTGGACACGTGATTAAGATACAGTTCTTGTTAAAAATTCCTTTGGCACACACAGTCACAAATACCTGAGAATCTTCAATCAAGATTAAAAGTGCCCAAGATTGTTCAATGAGCGATCATAGCACTGAATTAAAACGTATGTCAGTGTAGAAGGAGAATGCAGTTACTTTACACATAGTTTCATGAAACCATGTTAACTTTTGTTCAGAACAGCAACATAAACTTATGAAATTAAAAACTGTTTCAGGTAACATTAAATATATTTGTGTATGTTAGTCTGGGTGCTAGAGTGCCAATGACTGCCGAAGCATGGCTAGTCATGTATCTGCTTGTCATCTGAGGGCTAGAAACTTGCTCTTTACTTGGTACTTAGTTTTGCTCAAAAAGTTTGCTAGCACAAAAAGAAAAAAAACAAACCAACAACCCAAAGCATATAAATTTAATTAATTTTATTCCCAGGCCTGAGTCTAAGAATCTGTAAATACGGCTGTCATTTGCTCTATCGATTATATATCCTGCTTCAGAAGCCATGCCTTTTGAACAAATTAATAAACTATTAATTAATTAAACAGGTCCTCCACTATACCTTTTATTCTTAAACTGGACATTGTATCATTTCACAAAGTTTTTACAACACTTTTCAAAAAAGATTTTTCTAGGAATAGGGACAAAGGAGCAGCTACAATGTGTGATTGATAGGAAAAGCTCAGAATCATCAGGTAGTCAGAATTGAATCTGCATCACTTTAACAAAACAAAACAACACACCAACAAAACAGCAACAAAACAGCAAACCAAAACAAAACCAAAGCAGAAGACTTTTTTCCAGCAGAAATCCTGCTAACAGTAAAGATGAAAAAATCAGATTAGAAGTTTTCTAATAGGTTCAGTTCACCTCAAAGAACTTTAAATCAGAGATGTTAATGGCATTCTACTGCATGCTATTTTGATGGATAACATTACTGTAATCAAGACTAAAGTGTACTTAAATGGGATGAAGTACTTGCTTACCACACTGTTATCTCAGCATTAGATTAAAATGGCAAAATCACTGCAAAGTACTTTATTTCTGTCTGGAGTAATAATCATTTCAGGAAACAAAGTTAACGTGCAGACAACTTGGAAAGCAACTAAAACGTGCAAGATAATGCTTAGCTCCAGGAAAGACTCAAATACGGTCTACAAATACTCCACACTATCTTGTAATGTTTTCCCTTTTCATCATATACATAAAATACCCATATATCTCTGCATTTCAAACCCTGTTGACAAGATAATTTCCTAGTACTACATCACTATCATTCTACATTTTTTCCAGGTCTCTCTTGTCTACTTGGTAGAGTTCTACTAGATTTTTGTGAACACTTAGCTTAGTTTGAATTTAGAAAGCTGTCCCATAGTTAGAAGTTACACTTGTAAGAGGTGAATAGGAGGTTGCTAGTACAGTAGGTTCAAATCTAAGGAAAGTAATTACAAAGATAGCTGTTTCTAATTACGAATGCGAGTATCCAAGCATTTGTTAATTTTGATTTCCTTGTTTGTGCCACGTTGCTTTCACCAATATACACACCATCTGCATTACTGTACTGCACAGGGCTAACAGATTAACTAGCAATCAACAATAACTCAGTTTCTTGGGCCAAGCAGTAAAACACTATGACCCATAAGGTCAAAATGTATTTTAATAATTTTAGTCAGTCTTTAAACCTATTCTACCTTCTTAAAAGCCCTCTCAAAGACAGATGTTGTTCCATCAAAATGAGTCACAGCAGAGAAATGAGTTACTGTCAACTTCTGTACTGGTTTCAGCACCTAGTTCGCTGACAAAGGGTCTGAAAATCTAAGCAGGATCTTTGTTTAAGCAACTAGAGAAAGAAGTCAAAGAAAACCTTGCAGCAAATCAAGCTGTTTCCCAATAAAAGCTCAAACACAAAAGCTCCAAAACACACAAAAAATGCTCCATATCAACAGAACCAGAACACAAATCTTTTGAAGCTTTGTTTTTATCTGCATGCACATCATTGACCACAGGGGGGCCAAGCCTTAAAGTGGGTCTTATCTGCACCAAGAGAGTAAATAATGATCTTGTAAATCAGGATCTTCTTGACTGTTCATGTCCCATTTCTGCTCTTTATACTTATGCTCACAAGCAAAAGGCTAGTAAACTTTTTTTCTTTCACCATCCTTTTTTTTTTTTTTCTACGCAGAACAGGAGTGCTAGAAGAATCTCTCAAAGACCTACCTTTCCTTCTCAGAGGCCAGTTTTAGTTCTTCCTCTTAACTTGTCTTAATATGCTTGATCCTTCCCTCTAGTTCCCCAACCACAGTTTTGTAGTCCTTATACTTTTCAGCTTTCCTTCCCCCTCCTGTTTTCTATGCTTACCCCGAAAGAGATATTTTTGAAAGGTTTTTGCTACACTGGCTTGGCAATGACCTTACCACTGAGTGTCATACCCTTTCCTTTCAACTACTTTTTTCAGACAAGAAATCCTTAAGAGAGAGAATGTTTCTTCAACAATAATAGCGCTCCAGTTCTAGAGTTACTTTTGGGCATCAGTACCGAACAATGACTGTATTCAATGATACTTAGAAGTATTAGTATTCTAGACTTGCATAATGCTTTGAACTTCTGGTGATGAACAGATTGTTAAGGAATAGCATTACTGTTCTGTACATAAAGACTTTACTAACCTTAGTATCTTTGCCAAAAACCTTGGAATGGAAGCAAATCCAGTTTTCAGAAAGGAATAACTTTCCTTGGTATAGAATTTCTTTCTGCAGAGCACAAGTAAAGCCTGAAACAAATAGATTACCTATAATTTTTAAGGCAACCACAATCCAAGCCAACTGTTACCAGTTTGGCTTTTGCTTTGTTTATGTTTATGCCTTTTCATAAATTTTGTCAAACCTTGAAATATCTAAAGGACAAAGACTGAAATGCATAATAACATGCATCGCATCTGACTCCTTTAAAGTTTAGCTTTAAACTTTTGGCTCTATAGCCATTGTCTGGACTAGACAACCAACAGAGGCACAACACACATGAAGTAATACTGCTTTTACTTCACAGCCATTGAGCAAACTACTTCATACTCATTAACTGCTTTCCTTCTACTCCTTTTAAGAAAAATGTCATACATATTTGTGTAGAATTAAACGTTATAACTACCATGGAAAACAGCAGAGTCTTTAAACATTTTAAGTTCTTCTCTTACCAGTGGTTTTAAATCTTAAAGCACCATCAACAGCAAAACCTCAATTCAGTCACCTGACCAGTACTGTCTCAGTTAAGTAGTGCCTTTAGTAAGGAAGGCTTCAGTACCAAAAAAATGTTGCCCTAGGTTACTCTTCTAAGAAACGCAAACTGAGCAACAATTCCCAAAGATGTTCATATCTGAAGATCTAAGTTTTGCAAGGTTACAACACAAATATCCACTGCATGCAGATCAAGGCCTTGTAGCTCTAGGCAGATGAAGTTTTTAAAATCTAGGTAGTCCCTCTTGTGTATCTCCACAGTTGGCAGGTAGCCACATTATTTTAGATGCACAGCCAGTAATCACAACAGGGTTAATACTTACTTTGTTTCAGTGGCTCATCAATGGGAACATCTAGAAACAGCTTATGAAAGTGTGCATTTGCCTTCAGCTAAAAAACAAAAAGCCCCACACCCAAAGACACATACCTTATTAGATAGTCTTACAATCAAGGGTCCCATTCTGCTTCCTGTCCTCCCAATATCCTCTCATTTTGCCCACTTGTTTTATAATAAATCCTCATTTTTGCAATATGGCTATTATGTCTGTATCCTGCTTTACTGAGACTCCAACACAATGATGAAAAAGGAACCTAGGTCCATACACAACTATGAACTATAATATTGCTTAACATGGGTGCCCTCACGGTAGTTAGGCATTTACTTTTACTACATATAAACAAACCTACCTGATTTGAGGCACGTTTTTTCCTTTCAATCTTGGAGTCACTCTTGATGCCCATTGTCAGGAGTGGACTATCTGTGCTGCTCTTTGTCCTGATGATTAGAAAATGCATTTCGTGTAAGCTTGGCCTCAGTTATTGATCTTGCTAAGTTATCAACAGGACATACTTTTCCTTGAAACCTATTATTCCTTTAAAAACTATTATCTGATTCATCAAGGGTTATGCAGAAATAAAGAGTATATTTTATTCTTAAACCATGCTGACCCTCACTGTTGGTCTTCTTTTAATTTAGAAGGAATATATTAAATTACTAGTTGTAAGGAAGTAAAAAAAGTTCAAGACATTTTTATAACTTGATGAATTATTACAGTGTTTAGCTCCATGTTCATTTCTAGGTAACAGGTGAAATACTAACATTAAGCATGTTACTTACTAATGCAAGATAAAGTAACATCAAACCTGGTAGCTGTGAGTACAACATAGTGTACTGAAAGCTATGAACCTGTACTACTAAATGTGAGCTCATCTGGAAAGTGCAACAGAGAAGACATAGCTGCACAAGTGAAAGCATGGTTATAAACTGTAGGAATTCTAGAGGAGATGAGAGGGAACTGTCAGTGCCAGTTGTATAGGAAGTTGTACCCGCACAGCTCTTCCCATTCATATTGGAAAAAGAAAACCAACTGAAAACTCAACAACTTTAGAGCAGACCAAGTACACAGGAATTCTGTGCGGATGCCTGGGAAAGTA
Source organism: Bucco capensis (assembly GCA_013396975.1). Taxonomy (NCBI): domain Eukaryota; kingdom Metazoa; phylum Chordata; class Aves; order Piciformes; family Bucconidae; genus Bucco; species Bucco capensis. The sequence continues at coordinate 17,327 of VWZO01017317.1, forward strand.
AGTCTTGTTTGTTTTATGCAGGAGAAATTACTGGCATGAACTTTTCTAAAAACAAAAAACAGAGGTGAGATAACAGTGTTTTATAAATCAGGAAGAGAAGAACGTTAACACTGACAGCTATTTAGCACAGAACAAAAGCACACCAAGATGCTATAAAAATAAGACAGCTCTTTTCCAGATGCCTTCAGATGCAGACTGAATAAAACAAGACTCCTTTACTGATGACCTGAAGAACAAGTTGCTTTCAAGATTCAATGGGGATAAAAAGGTGTTACAAAAGTCTCCATTACTGCATCCTCTACTGCCACAATGAAGCCTTCTTTACTTTCCTAAACTTGAGCTTCAGGATTTCCGGTAGAAACTGTAATAGTGGAAGGAAGAGAATTCCCAAGTGTAATGGAGATATAGCTGGATTCAGGAAAGATACAGCATGACTGATTTAGATACCAGGTGGACTGGCTGCATCTCAGGTGGTCCCTCACAAAAGACAAATCTGAAACACACGTGTATGTCTATTTGTGTGCCTATGTAAAGTACAGGTCCAACTGAAATGAACAGTGAGCCTTACAAAAAACTTGTGCCAATCTCTCACCAGCATACAGTCAATAACTTTGTAAGTGAGAGGTAGGACTGAAAGGAGTCTGAAAAAAAAAAACAACAAACCCCCACATATTTCTTCAAATATCTTCTCAAATATGCTTTAGGAAA
>VWZO01017317.1:18080-36402 GCA_013396975.1 Bucco capensis
TTTTTTTTTTTTTTTTTTTTTTTTTAAAATCTTCCTGTGACCAAAATCACAGTGTCAGGTTGTCTACTGACTTTTGAATTAGCTACTCAGTTGATACAATGAAAAGGATGCAAAATTTGTACTCAAGCCCTCAAAGTGGGATTTTATTATTTCATTTTCTTTAAGAAGAGTTTCAAATGCATTCCTGTTCTCCAACAAAGGAAGAATGACTGTTTTTGCAATATACACAGAGTCCAAAATTAAAACTTTAGTCATAGTTTTACTATGGACAATTAACATTCCAACATGAAAGTGTTCTGGGAACAGCCTAGGACTCAAACCGCAGCTCAATTTGACTGCGTGTCAAATAGTCTGTGAAAAGGATGTAACTAGCAGTGGCATCAAACAATTTAATGTGTTTTTCCCCTAGAACAGAGAAGCTAAGATAGCCCAAAGTCTAAATTCCCACTATTCTCACTGCTTGTGGTGCGACTCCTGGAATGTGGCTCTGATTCCTGTTTATTTGCATTGTGTGCAAGCTAGTCCACAACTAGGATGTCTGGTAAGTTTTGCTACTCAGCACAGATTCTTGAATGGGTTGTAACCACTCTGGTTATCTGACTAAAAGAAAACTGACATTTCTGAGGTTACCTAGCAACATCAACTTTTTTCCGGTCATCAAAATATTCCATTTCATTGGAAAGGGTCTGCAGCAACACAACGGGTGATTTTCCTGCCTTTCTCTTTTCATCTGTTCCATTTTCTCCATCAGAACTGCAGAGAGAAAAATAAAAATAAAAAATAGAAAGAAGCGTGCATTTCAGCATTCATACCAAGCCAAATGCCACTGAAACGTGTTGACAACACAAACGCATTAAAGATCAAAATTGTGACTTTTCTTTTGTATTAAAGTCCTGGAAAGTATTTATCTACAGACTTGACAGTATCATACATCTGAACAGTATTCTGAGCTCCAGTACTAGAATTTCAGCAATGAACAGACAAAAACTGAAATACTGCCATGGATTTTTCAGTGCTCATAAAGTTTGGAGCTCTAGCTTCCATTCCAAAGAGAATGTCTTGTTTAGGAAAAATGCATTCCATGTTCAGTACTCAGATCCGATGACTAATGGAAATTAATTTGATTGGCAAGTTGGGAGAAAAACATCCTACATGACAGTAGCACTTAGCAGATTATTTGTTGCCCAATGCAGCAAGAGGAAGCTGGGTCCTATTTTGCCTCTTACTCACCTCTTCTCTGAAAGACCACCCACAGGATTTTCACAATAAAGGGTCCTATCAAAGTACCAAAAGCACTTGCTTTATTTTAAAAAAGCAGCATTGCCTCCACATTGCATTGCCTTTTCACAGCACATCCCATTGCCTCAGAAATACATGTTAAGGAACTAGAGTCTGAGGGCTATGAGATGCGCCATCAGGGTCTTTCCCTGGCTTCTCTTTTTACAAATTTTCTAACAAAATGCTAACTCAGAAAATTAAGAGGAAAAAAACCTGTCATTAATAGCAGAGTCTGAAGAATGACTTTTGTTTTAAAATAGGACTTGACAAATAGACACACACCTTCCTACAAAAGACTAAAGCCTCAGAAAGACTAGACGGTGCTCTTAGCTTTAAGGAAGAATGTAAAACTGTTTTAATGACTGACCTGAATAACTCCATTTACAGAAGGTGTCCATTATATTGTTTAATTTCTGCAATTTTACAGCAATAACACAGCCACTGTCACCATGTGACAGTGTCTTTACAATAAACAGTTTCTTTCCTTACTAAGACAAAATTTTGCTGGCAGAGGTTCCCAGACTAATTTAATCTCTCTCCTTTTAGGAAGGGCATAGTAAGATCCATTGCTTTGGTTACATTTTAGTGAATAAGGTAAGAAGATACACCTCAAAATATCTTAACTGAGACCTAACGAGGTGGTATCCCACCTCACAGCTAAACTGGAGCTTGTATCACAGGATAAACACCATGGAGTTTTGCCTTACTGGTGCACGGACTCATTCTCAGGGGTCTTATGATTACACACAGCAACTATTCTAGTGAATTCTCAACCTTTAGCCCTTTCCACCACAGGGACACTGAATTGATACTTCCTAACTCCCACTACTGATCCTGCTGACTGTTTTGCATTGAAAAGCTAATCTATCTCATGCCAGTCTAGTAACCTCCTTAGGATTATCTGCAGCCGAGAACACAAAGAATGTATCCAAACAGAGCAAGAGTTTCCTCTAAAACATCTCAGGTGTGAGGAGACTCACCCATGTAACACATGCCACTGATGGTAGCAATTGGGTGTACTTCTACCAGCTAATACGGTTTTGCTATGTTTATCCTTCACCCTACCTCCCATATTCCCTCTTCATGTAGTAAAAATCTACATAAGTATTTGTCCTTACGCTTCTGACAACTATAGCTCCACACAGCAGCTAAGTTCCTAGTAAATCTCTTTGAAGAAGTAGAAGAATCTTAGCTGACCTTCTGGAAAAGCAAAGATCACAGGTATGATGTAAAACTAGTACAATATTGCTCATCAAGCCACAAGCAAATTAAATCACTCCTTAAATTTTCATGTAAAAGTCAGGATTCACAAATGCTTTGTAAAAAGTACACAAAAGTCAGCAATCCATGGAAAAAAATTACATCAAGTGTACTTATGAAACAAAGTGATGTTCACTACAACTGTCAGCGATAGTGGCATAGAAGCGAACTGTATTTGAAAATAGCAGGGGAAAAGCATGTAAACTTTACAACAGCAGGAATTCATTGATGTGAAAATAAACATTTTTCAAAATGAGCATATATTGTTTATTTGGTATTACTACCAAGCCTATTCAAAATAGCTAAACAGTTGAAAGAAAAAAAATCATCTCTAGTTTCCAAACAAATAACAATTGCCAAGGGGAGTATTTTCAAACCCAACGCTTGTGCTTAGTATAGGATTGTATTTTGTACCTAAGCAAGTTACAAGAAACCTTAGTTGCAAGCACTCTAACTAAACTTTTTGCAATAAATGATTCTCTTTGTTTTTAAACATCACCAATAAGCAAGTAATTTAAGATTAAATCATAGAAAAGGGAAAGTGCTATGAAATACATTAATCAAGGCAGTAAAGACTAAGTTTCATTCTAATGAAGTGTTCAGAAGTACTTCATTAGTGAATGGATTTTAAAAGCCAGAGGAACTTCATATCTGCCAATGAATGGTTTCTGCGAAACAAGAACTTCCTGACAGGCAGGTGTGTCAAGTTCCTTGGATTGCAGAAAGTTTTCTGAACTTCAAAATGTTTTCTTGTCTCTTGCTAATTTTATTCAAGATGTGAAAAATTCAGACTTTCTGTGAAAAGTATTCTGTGTCACATTAACGAGGATTTTTCAAAAAGAAAAAAATGGAAAGACAGTAATATAAAATACAAACTCTTTCCCTGTTTCCTTCAAAGCTAGTTTGAATAAGAAACATTGAACAGAAATAGCATGATAGAGATGTGCTAATAGACCACAGTCTGGAAAGTGTGCCTTAAAGAATAATTGTTGTCTTTAACAACTCCAATACAGTCTTCCAGATATAAACACTTCTCAGGCGTATATAAGAGTTATCAAAACTCCAGAACTATACAATGGTTACTGTCTGTAATTCCTCACCACCAGACAAATCCTTCTACGATAAGACCCAACCTAAAGGACACCCACGCTACTTGGTCTGCATGATAACAGGTCTAAAAAGTTCAGAAGCCATAGTAAGTTGTGATAAACCAGTTCCCCAGTGCACAAACTACAGTCAGTTATGTAGGAGGAAAAAGGCATCTTGAGTATCAGAGATGTTAGCTGTAACTTCAATTGTATGCAAAACTTCAACCAAACCAGTAATTCCCTAGGGCTTAACAATGAGTCAGCATTGTTGCAGCATACATACCAGTTCATCATGTTACCTTTGAGGCCCTGTTTTCCTGCTTCATCTCTTTTATATAAAAAGGATGACTGATTTTGCAACAGACTGTGGTATTATTGCAAATCAAAAACTGCGGAGTAATTTCTTCCCTACAGCCCACAACCATGCTTGGTACAATACATGTGGAAATATCCATCACAAATACAACAATATTCTGTATCTTTTGGTTCTGTTGGGTAGCTATTGGATTTACTGGGTAGCTGTTAGGGTACTGAAAAAGTCTGACAAATTAATTCAAGCAGTGTGAAAGATCCACATACTAAGAGACTGTCATTTAAGGTATTAGTCCCAGACATGAATCTATTCAGACAAAGGAATTGGTTATTCTTTCAGAAACTAAAAACAGTCAGAGAGGCTCAAAACATTTCAGGATCCCAAATCACGACAATGGACTTCAGTAGGCTTAAAAATAGGATGAAAAGATCTATCTAGGGAGCATTCAGGAGACATTATCAGCAACAACCTGCAAGCAGAGATGACTGCAAGTGGGGAAGATGCAATGTCGTCGTGGCTAGGCTTCACGAACGAAGATCCAGGGAGGGCTCCATCCNGCAATGTGCTAATGCTTGAAAAGGACAACCTGGTAAGCACGCTGCAGGCCAGAAGCCCCCACCTCAGCACAGACTTTCCTTTATCTGAAGGAGCAATCACCTCAACCTTCCTCTTGCTAAGCCTGAAGTCCTAAGTCTTCTTTCAGAAAGTATGTCCCATTGTTCCACTAAAGGAACAAACCTGTTTTTGGATGTGTAACGAGAATCCACAGTGCTTTATCTGATGAGCTTGCTTTCATACCTTACACAGTTGAATTACTTCACCCCAGGACTAATGGAAATACCTTTTCTATTGTAAACTCTCCTGCTGTCCTCTTCATAGCAGATTAGAGGGGGCTGTAGTGGATAGACTAACAACAGTGCTCAAACTGAGATGTTATCTGTTTCTACATAGTCTAGTCACTCAAAAGCAAAATGTCTAAAATAGCTCTACAGTCATGCTCTGGTATTACACAGCACAAAGCACTGTTTATGGGAGAAAATACATCTCCTCTAAAAACATGCCTCAGTATGTTATACTGTTATAGTTTAATCCAGACCAAGTATCACTTTTACTGTGCAAGTAGAAAGCCAACATTGACTATGACTGTGACTCCAAAACTATCAAAACAGAAGGAAAGCAAGCTACAGCTACCCTTGTCACAAAGGAGCAGAGCTGCTTAATAGCTGCTGTAATAGAAGGTAAAGGTAGACATAATGTCTGCATTTGGTATCTGTACAATTCCATATAATTGGTATGCAGCCTATGCTTAAGGTTGAAAAGTGAAGGAAGTAAGGCAGTTGATTCTGAAGTATAGCACTTCTGACATATTTTGTATGACAGATGTACAGCCAGCAGATGTATTCATATTGAATATAGAGAGCAGCAAAGCATTAGTGAAGAAGCAGAGATGTGAAACCTGTCATGAGGGAAGGGTCAATTTGTTAATATGAATAGGTATGAACCAGACTGAGATTAACTACCTAAAGCTGTTCAAGAAGCTGGCTAACAACACAGCATAATGGAGGCAAAATTGTACAGCTGCACATTAACTGATTACCATATGCATATGGGGATGAGCACACATTCATATACACCATGTGTTTCTCTGTACATTTCTAGTATGGAACATGTCTGCAGGCACAGGTGGAATCTTGATGTCAGCTAGCACTGAAACAGGAATCAACCCAATCATTAAAGACATTTTAAAATTGTGAATCTTGTTTTATATATCGAGGCAATTAATTTCAGAAATATTCCCTGTATTCTATTTCACTGCTATCTCCTGAAACACAATTACTCATCTGTGAGTGGTTTCATACAACTGTGTTACTGTACCTTATTTATTAAAAAGGTGAATGAAAATTTTGAGTTAATACTAAACAGAAACTCCTCCAGCACTGTTAAAGACAGAGGAAGACAGTTTTTTCCCCTCAACTGAAAAGACATTTCACATAATAACCAGATCAAGTTTCACACTGCCTTACTGCTCGGACATCAGCAAGATCACTGTGACACTGCAGACATGATTAGCAAGTATGTAAATTCTCTGCTCTAAATACCATCTATTATTAACTGGCTGTATTCCTTCTCTAATCAAAACCAGACTGCTATCAAGTTCCATAGAAAAAAAAAAGAAAAAGCAAACCACAGAAGAATTCCCTGTGCTCTGAAACATGAGACACTATAACAAGGTATTTTATTAAGTTAACACTAGAACAGGAACATAAGCCATTTAGCTCTCCTGTCTTTTCAACTGTTTCCATTTCAGATATCACTTCAAAAAGCAAAAGCTCTCTTGTATGTATCTTCACTCGACTCCACAAATTCCCATGCAGTTATTACGGAAATCTCACTAGGGAGATCAACAACTAAACCTAAGCATGGCCAAATCCAGTACAAAACACAAATCTTCTTGACAGACATTTCTGAAACAAAACGCAAAGCAGAAGACCTTAAGGGAGATATTCATTCACATCTACTTTGGACTGGAGTATGTGTTACTTTCATTCTCCAACTCAATGGAAACCTTTATAAGGAGATTTCCTGCCTCCTAATTTTAGCCTACCTTATCTTCTAACCCAGAACAAGACAAAAAATAGGATCTCAACTCCTACTGAAGAGGAAGTGTGCAGCCTTAGATCACATTTTTATTTTTTTGTTTTCAGAGGTTACAGGAAAAAGGGAAAATAAAGAGTTCCTGATCTACAACTTGTTCAGGGTGCATAAAAGAGGCCAAAGGCACTTAAGTGTCAGGTCTACCAATTTTTCTATTCCAAATTCAATAAATACTGTATCTATACACAGTCCATGAGTTCAGTATGATGTCACAGGCACTGTCAGTCAGATCTGCTCAGGCAGGAACAACACAAAACTCTCTATGGAACACCTTTAGCAATGAGGCCTGATGAACAGAGCATAAGCATAAAGCTTTGGCCTCATTACTTGAAGCTACATCTCTGTTTTTTTTGGAGGAAACACTCCAGAGAAACGTACCTCCAGACAATACAAGACTTGGCTCCCAGTCTTCCAGCATTAGTTGTGCTTTTGACAAAAAATGAGTAGTTACATCAGACAGAATTAGGATTAGAAAAAAAAAATAAAGGGAAAAAAGAAATGAAGACAGACACCAGCAATTATTTTAACAACTGCTATTAAGAATGCAGAACACTTAAGAGATGATAGCAGGGGTTTGGGAGCAATTTTACCAACACCTCTGTTCCTTTCTCTGCTGTTTAACAAAAACAAAGTTAAAAAATGAAGCTGCCACAAATTATTTCATCAGAAGTTTCTGGTTTATGGCACTTTTACAAACAATGAGTTAATGTGCTGCACACAAACTGTTTTAATCAATGTACACAGGAAAAAGTAACTTTGTTATGCACAAAGAGAATCACAGAATGACTAGAGTTGGAAGGGCCCTTTAGAGGTCATCTAGTCCAAACCCCCTGCAGCAAGCAGGGACACCTATAACTAGATGAGGCTGTCCAATCTGATGTTGAATGTTTCCAGGGAACATCTAGTACCTCTCTGGCAACCTGTTTTAGGGCTTCACCGCTCTCATTATGAAAAATTTCCTCCTTATATCCAGTTTAAATCTCCCCTTCTTTAGTTTATAGCCATTATTCCTTGTCCTATCACAGTGGCCTTGCTAAAAAGATTGTCTTCATCTTTCTTATAGGCTCCTTTTAAGTGCTGATAGGTCACAATAAGGTCTCCATGGAGCCTTCTCTTCTCCAGGCTGAACAACCACAACTCTCTCAGCCTTTTTTCATAGGAGAGGTATTCCAGCCCTCTGATCATTATTGTGGCCCTCCTCTGGATCCCCTCCAACAAATTCACATCCTTCTTACACCGAAGACTCCAGAGTTAGACCCAGTAATTCAGGTGAACTTTCACCAGAAGAGAGTGGCACAATCACCCCCTCGACCTGCTAGACACACTACTTTTGATGCAGCGCAGGAGTGGTTAACCTTCTGGGCTGCAAGTGCACATTGTTGGCTCATGTCTGCCTTTTCATTCACTAGTGCTCCCAGGTCCCTCTCCACAGGGCTGCTCTCAATCACATCATCTCCCAGTCTGTATTCATATCAAAGATTGTCCCAAACAAGGTGCAGGTCCTTGCACTTAGCCTTGTTGAACCTTATGAGGTTCACACAGGCCCACTCCTCAAGCTTGTCCAGATATTTCTGAATGGCATCCTGTCCCTTTCAAGAAGGATGACTGGGTTGGATCACGCAGCAGTTTATTTGAGAACTGGCACTGACAACATACAATTCACATCATTAATGAGATTTCACTGTGTAAAAGGCAACCATAATTAAGCAATGAAAATTTAAAGTATGTCATTCAATGGATGCCTGAGTACAGTATTTTTTTAGGTTTCCCAGCAAGTACAGAGCACAACAAGGCCTAATGTAAAACATGAACCGAGATGAAAATGAACAACTAATTACATCCATCTACCCCGTTTCATCACACCTTCCATAAGGATGGAAGCGAATCAAAGTTCTCTGTTCACCAAGGGTGGGGCAGCACTGCATTTCCCATAATTAAGTTTGCAACCTATGATTTTTCTTACAGACCCACCTATGTGTTCATGGTGTAGACAATCTAATACAAAAGCTATTGTTTTACAATATGAAATACTAGTTTCCAACAATGGGCTAATCAACCCTAATCACAACAGTGTCCTTGACTGCAACACTGTACGTAGGGAATGATTTTTCTTCCAAAGATATGATATATGGTGGCTAGATCTCTGCCAGGGCCAGCGTGAATTTCTATTTTCCATGTCACCAAATACTGAGAGTCTGAATGCTCTGTAAGCTTCCTTCTTCAGTGTGAGCCTTTACCACTGGCCACACACTGTCCTCCACGGCAACATCTGCTCTCTAATATCCTGGCCATATTATTTTAACTTTTATTTTAAAATTTCACAAAAATAAATGGACATACATATAATTTTGTTATTTACTGGACTTTTGTACTGTAACATTCCTTTTTGTCCAGAAAAATGCTGAACAAACCAAATGGCTCTTTTTGAACTTGTGTGGCATAAATAGTAATCACAAAATTACATCAAGAGTCTTTTACGCAGGTGGTCTATCTGTCATAAACAGCCTAAACTAAGATTCCCAGTGGGTTAAAACACTGAGGTACCTATAGGAATGGATCTTTGTAGAGGATATGCCTTAGGAGTGGTTGGTTTCTGGGGGGATGTCAGGAACTGTTGCCATAAAGTAACTAGAAGGTTTCTCTTATCTATCCACAGAGGAAGAAGGCTTCACTCTACCTCTGTATCCTCTACCCTGCTGAGTTTATCTGCTGCCTTTCTGCAATTTGCACATTATTTCCTGCCACTCTTTCTGGAAGCTTATTAACCTCCCTCACCTGAGTGTGCTATTTTTCAAGGATGGAGGCAGAAGCTAGTCAGTGCCAGGTAGAAGTTTAAAGGAAATAAATGCTTCAGTACAGCACTGAAGCTCAGTAACCAGTGAATCAAGAGGAGGAAACTGTGTTCTCCTACGTATCCCTAATATCTCTGTTCTTCCCTTTTATTAAAGTGTCCTGCCTCACAGTATTTAATTCCATTACTGTAACAATCACCTCAGCTTGAAACAGCACATTATACAATTTTACAAAGAGAAGACAAGGGTCCTATACAGTTGGCTGGTAGGGAGCAGTTGCCCATGTCCTCCTGGAATCTCCCACTGACACTTGCATTTCCCAGAAGGAAAAACAGATGCTTAAAATATCTGTTTACAGCTTTCTGGCAAGAAAATATAACAACTCTGTAATTTCGAGTAGCTAAAAGATGTGCTAGGTATAGTAAGAAGTTCCTTTACAAAGAAAAGTGCAGAAATAGGGAAAGAGAACTTGTCCTACCATATTCCTATTATCTGCAGAGAAACGAAATGCTCTCTGATGACAATATTTGAAGAGATTTTTGCTGATCAGCCCAGCTGGATCCAGATGGCTACCTATGAATTTTTGTTAAAATAAGTAGTAAAAAAGAGGTCTGTAAAGACTGCTCGACCAAATACAAGCTCTCTCTGGTATAACATAACACAAATCTAAGATGGTTAAAAGAAAAGGATATATATTGACTTCGCAGCAGCTACATACGGAGAGCCTTAAGACCCAGCATGATATCATTAGTCCCAGCAGTGATATCATTAGATAACCATCTAATTTCTAACCACATGACTGCAACATTTATGGAGACAGTGGTAAGAAGACAATACTCTGATACTATGTTTATGGATCATCTGTCAAATCCTGTTGCCCAAAGCTTATCTGTAGTATTATGTTGCCTAACAAGCATTTCTCACAGACTGCACATAACCATTGAAGGAAGCACATTTGGGAGTGTGTCAGATTAGCCAGTGAGGCACCTTGATACATAGAAAAGGCTGTTCAGATTCATGGTGTGTATCTCCACAAGGCATAGTTATTTTTTTTAAAAAGCTGCTTTTATAACTTAAGCATGTATATACAGTGAACATGGCAAGAATCATAGGAAAAAGGGAAAAAATAGGAGCAATGAAAATCGTCATCATGAACAAATGGAGGTCATCCAGATTGGAAACTTATTTTCTGACACACATCTAATTTAAATTTTTCACTTTGCAGGCCTATCCTTTTCAGATAATGTATTACAACTTTTGCTATAAAAACAGGGAAGAACTACCAGGGAAGAAATAAAAAGTGTGTTATTACCTCATCTACTGAAAGTAAAGAACATGAACCTAGGCACATATCTATGACTTTTTCCCTTCACAAAAAACCCAGAAGTTTGTCTGCTCCAAAGAAGTAAGCCTGGATCAAAGCTGGAATAAAACTTTGAATCAGTAATCAATAACCTTCCCTTTCTTCTCTGTATTTTGTATTTCAATCAAGTCAGAGAGTTTAAGAAAAAGATTAATTATGATTATGTTAACATCAGTCAATTAATTACCTTTTAACTTACCAACTGATAAACAGTTATTAGGAAACATCTGTTACAGCAGCATAACATGCCAGACAAACAAACCATAAAAAACACATTATCTCTTTTCCCAAGAGTAAGTAATTTGCCTGTAAGCATTTTCCACTGCTTTCAGTAGCATATTTTCCCCAGTATCTGTAATGTATATTTGCTCCAAAAACCCCCCCAAACTTTCCATACCTTTCAGAGTCCTAAGTCTTAGTGTCCTCAGTTCTTTAAGTTACAGTCAGTAACTGAACATTACGTTATGCTGTAACTGTAGGGGACGGAACGCACCACTTAATGATAGCGATATTTTACCACAGAGTAACTCAGCATATTGCCCTAATACAGACACATTTAATTGTACTAGGCCAAATACTATTCCATGGAAATCAGAAACCACCATGTTGACTTCAAAAGAAGCAAGTATGTGTGAAAGCAGAAGGATGCTAACATGGAATGGGAACTGCTTGTTATTACACCTCTGCCATTTCTCCTTAATGTACCACACACTGCTTTCAATGAGACATCATCTGATCCACCAGCTGTTCCTGCTGTGGGGGTGGACAGCTTCTGAGGCAGGTCCAGCATCACCACAAACATAGCACAGTCCACTTTCAAGTCAGAAAAATATCCTCTAAATACAATGCAAGGGTTATTTCCTTTTGGGTTCCAGGCCATATCAGGGTATAATGGTCAGGGAATACCACTTGGAAAACATTTTCTGTCCAGGAAATTTGATTTGCTTGGGAGGAACACCACGTAATGACAAACTTCCATAACATCGCTATTTTAGTTCCACATAACAGCACCCATCTTCCACACAGTGTTATCTCTAGTGTTGTACAACACGTAGAGATGCCCTGCAAATCTTGCAAAGATGTAACTATTGCTAAACATTCCAAAGAAGCCTACTTTCTAAATCAGTATGGATCTGCTTAACTTCTTCTGTATAAAGTTCCTAAATCACTGGCAGATTATAATCTCAGATCTAATCTCAAAATAATTAGAAAAACCCAATCCAACACCCCCCCCCCCCCCCCCCCACAANAACATTTCTACAGCTTCAATTCTTCAGAATCATCTATTCCCTACAGACACCTTTTTGGTAGCAGCAGAAGCATATCAACCTATAAAGTCCCTATCTATACTGAACATTTGAAGCATACCTCCAGGAAGTACAGATTATAGAACACATATAAATCTCTATTTCTGAAGCTCTAGAAGATCCCCTGATCCTCTACTAGAGTTTTTTTTCAAATAGAGGTCAACAAGAGCTCTGTTTGCATGTTGCTCCCTGGAAGTACATAAAGGGAATGAAACTCCATTGCAACCACACAAACTCATTTATGAAATTTTCTAAAAAAAGATCTTCAGTTTTAGTGAGGTCATTTCTAACTGAATCAAAACCAAGATTCTCTACTTGTTCTTCAGCTGAACAATCCCATCTGTAGCATCACGTTAGTCAAACCAAAGTTCCTCAGTTTCTGAGGTTAACTCAGACAGTTTCTCAGAAGAATCTAGCTACAAGTTAAACGGGTTAAGCAAATAAATTTCAACTTTGTTTCCAGTCAGCAAATGCTTACGCAATTTTATAGTGTAAGACAAAACATTTCAACTTTTTTTGCCTACGCCTGTCTTTTCACCCTCCTGCTGCCCAGACTAGTATTGCTGAGCACTGTTGCTTGCAGTATAACAGACCGCTTGGTTTTCCCTTGCATGACACCTACTTTCTACTGAACAGCAAAAACTGACAGTTAAAAAAAGGGGAGTCATAGCAAGTTGAGACTTTTCCATTTATCACTCAGGTTAAGATTGACCTCACTTCTACAACTGTAGCTGATTCAGCACAAAGACATTAGACTTTCTATATATTATCTTGGATAGCCAGAGACAGACCTCCCATACCTGAAGAACTAGCACTTGAAATCAAAAGATTCTAGAGGTCATAGAATTATGTGAAGTTACTAGTGTGACTACACCATACAGGATAAAGGACGCTTAGAAGACAGTTTTGATTCCCAGTGCTCTCTTAAAAATAAGTTATTTCTGGCAACAAATTTCACTCCAATGCATACCTTGGGAATACACCTGCTTAGAGACCAGGGGTACAACAGTTGAAAAAAAAAAAAACCCAACAAAAAAACACTCCACAGACCTTCTCAGAGTTTCTTGCCAGAGAAAGAGCTAGTTGCTTTTAACTTATTCTCCTTTCTCCTGAAGGATGTTTAAAATCTTTGTAGAGAAAAGTTCTTTAGATAGGGGAATCATTCCAGACTAGAAGAAGAAAACTTTTTCTAGTTCTTTTTTCATGAGAAAACCCCAGATTTTTTAGTTTCTTGCTTTGCAGATGCTTAAGTTCTCAAACAGCATCCTTGGGACTACAAGGACCCACATGAATTCACAGACTGATATGGAAGAAGACAGCTGCTTGATTCCAGCAAGCTTTTCACCATCAAGGTGATGGTCATTACCACATCATACAAGCACCTAAACAACTTGAGACTTCCACAGAAAGCCAAAGACCAATGCAGGAGATGAAGCCTTTAATCCCTAATGTCCACAGCCACTATCAGAGGCTGTGAAGGTCAGCAGCCTCAGGGGAGTGCATGGAGTCCTTGCTCATGGAAGGGGAAGCCCTGACTTCCCTGCCTTCCACCAGTTAGCCTAAGCAGCCTTTATCTGCCAGCAAGGCCCCCTCTTCCACTCAAATGATATTAAGTATTTTAGATCTCTTTGTGTAATTTTTACATTACCTTTCTGGTTAAAAAGCAGGAGGACAGCTATAGGTATGGACATGCTGACCAAAAAAGCAGGAGGACAGCTATAGGTATGGCCATGCTGACCAAGAAGCAAGGTGAAGAACCATGCAAAGGCACTTATGCTTCCCCTTGCCTTGCACGAATGGCTTGCCCCATCTCTGCGAGAGGAGTCAGCCTGAACTCCCATTTTACTCCATCTTGCTTGTATCACGGTTTGTGAACTCTCAACAAAGTTCTAGGTTTTCTTGGCACCCAGAGAAGAGGATCACTGCTTCACACTGTAGCCCATGCACCTTACTGCAAGTGATAAAGCACAGCTGCTGGACTTCTGTGCCACGGCAGAGAGATTTCCAGGCTACTGCGTGAAATTACTAGAAGGCATATTTATACGCCTCGATTCTAAAAGTACGAATTCCTAAACCCACGACTTTGGGAGTTCAACGCTGTGCTCGGGCCCGCCTCTTGAAGAGCACAGACTTCGGCTGAGCGGAGATGTTAATGCTTAATTTAAGCGTGGAAGAGGCGACCCCTTGGCGTTCACAACGGCGAACCCCCACTGCGCCGCCGAGCCCATCTGCCGCCCCGGGGGGTCTTCCCTCTCCCCTGAGCCCCGTCTCACAGGGCCCAGCCGCTGCCGGGACTCTGCCGAGTAACTCCGCGGCCGCCTCTGCCCAGCGAGGCAGGCCAGGCAGAAGCCGCGCCCCTCGCGGGGCTGCGCGGGGTCCCGGCGGGCAGGCGAACTGGCAGACGGTCCTCCCGGTCCGGGCAGTACTCACAGCCGCAGGGCGCCCCTGTTTTCCCGCCTGCCGGCAGCCCGCGCAACCTTCACCTCCTCCGCATCGCACCGCTGCTCGGTCATGAGCACCACCAGCACCCCAAAACAGCCCACTACACGAAGCAATCCACCACCACTGCACGGCACTCAAACGGCGGGCCCGGCCGTACCGCCCCCGGCCCGGCAGCTCCGCCCCGGGGCGGGCCACAACGCTGCCGTCGTCCTGGCCCGGATAGAGCCGGAACGCGGGCTAAAGAACAGGTTGTGCCCGTCCGTTTGGTGGTGGGCTGCTGCCTCGGGCTGCGACGGGATGTTCAGCCGTGGTTGTGGCCGCGGAGTGACGCGGTCCTGGGTGGCAGTGGCGCGGAAAGAGCCCGAGTTCTTCGCGTGGCCCGATCCATTACCGCCTTAAATTATTCAGTTAGGACGTTGTCGCGTGAGCCACTGCCTGCCGCTGCTGGCTCGAACAAAGGGTGTCCTTAATGTTTTATACGGGGGACAGGAGATGTGGTTTCACACACAGACGGTCTGAAGAGGGAAGGTGGCGGTGACCGGCGCCCAGGACCCGAAGCTGTGAGGTGAATACACTTGGGTCGTGCGGCACGGCCCACACGCCTACCCGGTCAAGCCTGGGAGAGAGTTTGCAGGCTGGCAAGCAACTCACAGAAAATGGCTTTCCGCAGGCTTCTGTCAGCGCGTTTCCTCGGTGTCTCTTGGAATCAGGTGGTAGTCTAAATACTGATGCCGGCCTCCAGACAGCTGTGCTAACACGGGCTTCAGTGGTGATTAGCCGATACTTGTACCTGTGGCTGCCTCAGGTGCTGGTTTGTTTTCTTTATCTTCAGCAGCACCCTAGACTGGTTTGTCTGCCCAGGAAATGACATAATAGTGCACAAAATGCAGAGCGAGCATAGGTTTTTCCCAGTTGTGCTGATGGGGCTGTTCAGGAAGTGGCGTGGCATCAGAAAGGTTATATGACAGTATTTGGCACAGGTCATCTTGCATGGCAGACACAACTGCCAACATGATTATGAAAAATGTTTTTGTTACCTAGTTAGTGCCTGAGTCAGGGTTCAGTTTGTTGAACTAGAATTTTCACAAAGCAAAGATGGAGTCTGTGGCTATAACAATTACAATCTAAGGAAGACCAACATTGGGATGAGAGAGTTTGAAGTAATAGCTCAAGAAGAAAAATCTGTTTTCATGGTTTAATGTGTTATAATACATAATAGAATTATTAATAGAATACGTTTTTCTAGCTGCTAGACTTTTCACAGGAAGTGAGAGGAGAATAGGTACAGGAGAGTAGTCACTTAGTGGACATCATGGTGAGAGATGAATACTGATGTACATTTCAGATTAAAAGAAGTATGAAGCAAATCAATCACCTTTTGGTGGGTTTGTTAGGGTTTCTGATGCTTACACAGTATTTTGAAGGTGCAACAACCAAGTATTAGGTATTGTTGTGCTTTATATAGAAAATCAGTAAAAAAAAAAGTGGTAATGGTGAAATGCTTGGGCACACAGATCCTGCTGATAGTATGAGATTGCTGTATGGTCTGAGATAGACCAGGTAGATTTAATCGGCTCCAGTACAAGAAAATTTAAAGACTGCAAAGCTTCATAGAAAGGAAGACATTTAAAATTACTGTAGTTCTGGGAGATACCATTAACCAATGTTTATGTATTATTTGGCATGCAAACTAAGGCACATACTGAAAAGAAGTGAGATCACAAGAAAGATTAGATCCATCACCTGTGAAACTTTGATTGCTGCCTTATGATGACCTGAGCAGGTTTGGCACAGCATTGCACAGCTTCTCCCACTCTGTTACGCCAGATGCACTGGTGGCTGTATAGCAGCATGGCATTTATTTAAGGGATAACATTTCAGCTGCCTGTAGAGCTGAAACTGAAACAGCCAGGGAAGGCAGGGTTGGCATCCTGTGCCTGTTTGGACACATGACCCTTTGCTGAGGTGCAGCAGCCTACCAAGGCACTCACAGTATGTCTGGAAACAGCAGGAAAAGTGACTACCTATCCTTAATGTCATTTTTGGAGGCCTTTCATTGCACTAGAAAGGTATCAGTTGCTATTTCAGTCCTAATTTTAATACAGAACTTGTAGTTGAGTAACTCTAATGTAGCTCTTCCCACTCCATCAGGACAATGCTAGTTACAGTAGGTAAGAATCTGCCTTTTAGAAACTTGAACAAATAAAATCGACCACCTTTTGAGTACTTAGGGTTTCAGTCTCTTGCAGATTTAGCTACAGGAGATAAATGCTACCACTGCGTATCTCCAGAGATTCCTAATCTACCACAGTGTGCAAGAGGCAGAAAAGAACTGCTTGGTTCCTGGAGCTCAATTTCTGTTTCAGTTTCATCTGTCTCAGTTCTCAAGATAGGCAAAGCTGTCTGTTTTGACTCGTCAAGAGGAAACTTACATTCAAATAAACTGATACTTGCAGCCTAGACACTGAGAATGAATTCTTACTAAATACTTTGATCCATTTCATGCTGTCTTAACTCTTGTCAGAGTCTTGGTTCTGGCAAATTGTCACTATATGCCTCCTTAGTGCATTTTGCTATTATCTGTTAATGACAGTCGAAGTAATAAGCAATGAGTATAGCTTGTTTTTTTTTTTTTAAGATTTGAAAAAAACTCTGTGGCCAGGCTTTGTCAAAATGCATGGTGCAGCAACTCCAGAGGTAGAAGACACACTTCCAAATGATAAAAGTCCCGAATGCCAGGACTCTCAGTAATACGTAGTAAGGAGTGTCTTATGTTAAACAATCAAATGTGCAACTGCTCATGTGGGTAGAATATAGTTAAGAGCCTTATGCTTTTATTTTTATATGTTGTGGCAAGTCTTATGCAAAAAAAGGCACAAAAAAACCTTTTATGGTACTGTGGTAATAGCTCATGTATACAGATACAGTAAAGCAAGTATGTGAAGACCAAGCTGTCACCAACAGAGACCCACTGTTGTGTGAAAATCTGGACTATGTTTTTCTCTAACTGGTGAAGTGCAGATAGGTGGAAGAGAAAACAGTGGAATATAAAATTACTCATTACTGTTTAATGACTGTAGAACCATTGATGCCATGTAGGCAAAAATAGACATATTCCTCCTCTGAAGAGACTACAATGAACCTTAGAGAGGGTTGAAAGTTTTCAATAATCGGGACTTTTAACATTATGTATAACACAGCAAAGGATGAAAAACTAGTGAAGAAATAATAGGAAAAACTTTAATTGTAAACAACAGATTGAAAGCACATGTGAAAATGCAGAAAAGCAGAATGGGGAGGAACTAAATAAGTCATCAAATTCATTCCCTATACCAAGTCAGGACCTGCTATTTCGGGGTCATTCCTGACAAGACACGTGTCTAATCTGTTCTTAAAAGTTAGCAATATCCAGCAATCAATTTTACTGTTTGCAATCATCCAGGGGAAGTCCTCCATGTTAATCTCTAACACGATCCTCAACTCTTTCTGAAATTGAAAGCCGTTGTTTCTTAACTTAGTCAATATGAAGAATGGTGAAAAATTGTCATTTCATTTTTCTCTATTTTGTTCTGTGGATAAGAGCTATAAACTGTGTTTTCTTGACCTCTTTTTTTTCCCCCTATGAACTGTCCCTAAAAGGTTCAGATCTTTTCAGAAGTGCAGTGTCCTAAGCTGAATGCCAGAAACCTTACTAAGGCTGAATAGAGGCAAGAATAAAAGATTATCTGTCCTATACACACTACAATTGTTTATATCTTGTAGTAAAGTGTTTACATGTTTTACAGCAGGTTTAGGCTGTGTATTGGGTTTGGCTGAGATGGAGT
>VWZO01017318.1:17811-36320 GCA_013396975.1 Bucco capensis
CTCTCCAGCTTGTCCAGGTCCTTCTGGATGACATCTCACCCCTCCACACTGGGCTGGTCTCAGCATCTCCCTGTCCTACCTTGGTGTGCTAGCTGGGACACAGGGAGCAGCATCAGGCACAGGGAGGAAGCAGGGAAGTGCTGCCTGTGCCCCCCAGAACCCTGCAGACCTCAGCTCATCAGAGAGCTGGCTGTGGGGTGTCACAGTGGCAGGGCTCAGATGTGAGGATCCCCATTGCATCTCCTCAACCAGGAGGGAGTCATGGAAGCCCTGGGAGGCTCCTGGGAGCCCAGGTCCCTCCCTAGGGGAGCCAGGTCCCAACAGGCAGCAGTTTTGGGTTTGAGGATGGGGTGATGTATCCATCTGGGCCCTGCAGCAAGCACAGTGAGCAGGATCAATGCTGGTCCTGGAGAGGATGGGGAGGGTGCTGGATCAGGGCAGCTTGTGCTAACTTGACTGCAAGAGCCATGGCAGCACTGACCTTGCTGGGCTGCTGCTGGTGGCAGGAGATGGCCAGTGATGAGCTGAAGAAGCTGAGGAATGCCATGACCCAGGAGGCCATCCGGGAGCACCAGATGGCCAAGACTGGTGGCACCGTCACTGACCTCTTCCAGTGTGGCAAGTGCAAGAAGAAGAACTGCACCTACAACCAGGTCAGCCCCACACAGCTCCCCAGGGCTCCCCACTTGTTGGGGGATGCTGGAGAGCTGTTTGCTGAGCCCTCAGCTGCTCTCCTCTAGGTGCAGACCCGCAGTGCTGATGAGCCCATGACAACCTTTGTGCTCTGCAATGAATGTGGCAACCGCTGGAAGGTCTGTGGGCAGCCTGGGGGGGGCTCTGGGTACCCCCCAACCCTTCCCCATCCCTGGAGGGGTTGGCAGAGCCCCCCCCAGAACGGTGCCAAGGGGGCTGGGTGAGGGCTCACAGGCCAGCCTGGGCTCTGCTTCTCCTGCAGTTCTGCTGATGGTGTCTGGTGCTGGGGCTGGAGGGAGTGTGCTGAGAGACAAGATGATGTGATGGCTACAGCAGGCTGGGGAAGGAAGGTGATGGGGGCACTGCTCCCTCCAGCCTGCTCCTTACACCCTGGCTCCCTGTTTCCTTGCACTGGGCTCCCTTGAACATCCCAGGTGGGTTTGCTTGAGAAGAGCCTGGTGAAATCAAGTGGTTCCTCACTGTAAATACCTGCCCTTTGCTTGGGGTGCCCTGGGAGCCCACTGGGAATGGACACATCCCTGGAAAGAGAGACTGGGCACCTTACCCTTCCCTGAGGGAAGCCTGGATATGGATGATTTAAGGATGCTGCCCCATGGATGTGGGGCTGTGCCACTCTCCTGGGGGCTGGGAATGGGAAAGGGACTCCAAAACCTTCTTCCTCCCCAAAGTGCACACAGTGAGAGAACACAGAGGGAGACAGGGGGCTTGCTGGTGGGATGCCACCATGTCCCTCAGCTCTGTGACACATGGAGCATCCATCCTGGCTTGAGGGGCACTGTGTCTCCAGGAAAGAAGAAAGGATGGAGGGGAGAGGAGTGGGGGGAAACTCTCCAGCTAGAGCAATAAAGGTGTGTGAACTGTCTCTGTGGCACAGGCTGCTTTCTCCAGGGGGGTTAGGATATTTGCCTTGCTTTCCAGCACAAGTGTAGTGAGGAGCAGCTGAGGGCACTGGGGTTGGGTAGTGTGGAGAAGAGGAGGCTCAGGGCAAACCTTAGCTCTCTCTACAACTCCCTGAGAGGAGCTTGCAGTGAGCTGGGGGTTGCTCTCTTCTCCCATATAACAAGTGACAGGATGAGAGGAAACAGCCTCAAGTTGTGCCAGGGGAGGTTTGGGTTGGATATTAGGAACAATTTCTTCCCCAAAAGGGTTGTCAAGGCTTGGCCCAGGCTGCCCAGGGCAGTGCTGGACTCACCATCCCTTGAGGGACTGAAAATCCCTGGAGATGTGGTGCTGAGGGCCATGGATTAGTAGTGAGCTGGCAGTGTTAGGTTAAAAAATGGTCTTGATGTTCTTAGAGGTCTTTTCCAGCCTAAACAATTCAGTGATTCTGAGACACTAAACCCTCATGTGATGTAGATCTTCTTTCCAACCAACAACTTCCAATGCTCTAAGCTCCCTCTGGAATGCTCCTCTCTGGGCAGCTCCCTCAGGCCTGTGTGCTGATGGGGACAGTCACCATAGGTGCCACCACAACCCACCCCATCCCCATGACCAGCCCTGAGCCACTCCCTGGGGTAGAATTCAGCACAGAGACCCCTTTCCCTTCCTAATTCCAGCTTGCCCAGGGTTCAGAGCCCTCAGCCCCAGCTCACCCACAGCCTGGGGCTCTGCTGCTGCCCTTCTCCCCCGCAGCTTTCCAGCCCTGACAAAAAAAACCCCATACATAAAAATCAGCACTTTGCTCTTCATTGGTTTCCTTGGCAACCTCATTTCCCTAGCCTCTCACTCCATGCCTTGCTAACCTCCCTGGCCTCCCCTTTGCATGCCCTGAAAGCATGGATGCTGACAGGTCCCTGTCTGTAGGGATGCAGTGGGAGGTGCTGGCTGCTGACCTCTCCCCACCATGGGAGCCTTGGTCCTGCTGGGTGACCTCAGGAAGAGCTCACTGAGCACCTGAGGATCTTGGAAAGAGGAGAGGGAGTAGCTGGTAGGGAATCACGTTGGAATAGAACTGAATTAGTGCAGTTCTGGAAGTGACTTTACCCCTTGGTGTAGGTCCCTGTGCTCCCCCCTGCCCTAGGCAGCAGGACAAAGGAGGGGTTGGGACCATCTTTGGAGTGATGCTGTGGCTGCACAGGTCCCCAGGAGGCTGGCAGTGTTTTGGGGACTACTTCTGGAGCATGTCTGGATCTGCCAGTTAAGCCCAGTCCTGTGGCATCACAACCTAGTGCATGTCAGGATGTCTCTCCCCAGTAAAACCCAGTGCTACCCAGTTCTCAGTCTGGGGGGAGGAATCAAGAGGTTAGCTGGGGCTCACACTGACCTCCTTCTAAGCCCTGGGCTGGGGAGATCCAGTGTAATGCTGAGCACAGGGGAACTGGTTTGGAGATGAGCCCTGGAGCCAGGACATGGCAGAGTCCTTGATCATAGAATCCCAGAATGGTTTGGGTTGGGAGGGACCTCTGGAGCTCATCTAGTCCAACCCCCCTGCAGTGGCCAGGGACATCCCCAACTAGAGCAGCTTGCCCAGAGCCCTGGCAAGCCTCTGTCAATGCAGGGATGCACCCAAGGAGCTCTGTTCAGGGGCAGCAAAAGCCTCATTAGAGCTACCCCATCATTAGCCATCAGGTCCTGCTGTCCCCAGTGCCATCTGTCTGCCTGATAGCACCTGGGAAGCTCACTGCTATCTACCCAGAGCTTCATCAGCTCTGGTGTTTTCTCTCTCTTTAGATGTCAGGAGACTCTGGCTGCTGTTCCTGCTGCAGAGCCATGGGGATTGTCCTCTCTGGTCACCAGCACCGAGGCAGAGCAGCTTAGCCAAGTGACAACTCCTTAGCCCAGCATCATGGGAGCCAGCCACAAACTCAGCTTTAGCCTTGTGGGACAATGCTGCTTCCTTCTCCTGCACTTCAGGGCTGCTGGAATTTGCAGCAGGGGAAGAAAATGTGCATTACAGAATCACAGTATCACAGAATGTTAGGGGTTGGAAGGGCCCTAGAAAGATCATCTAGTGCAACCCCCCTGCCAGAGCAGGAGCACCTAGACCAGCTCACACAGCAATGTGTCCAGGCAGCTCNAGGATCATTTAGGCTGGAAAAAGAACATCAAGTCCAAACATTAACCCAACAGTTAAAATTGATGACAAGGGTTAAAGGAGGTCAACCCAGGGCAGTGCTCATGAGAAGGTCAAGTGCTTTGCAATAAGCAGACTTCTAGTGTGCCTCAGTGCCAGAGGAAAACTTCTCTACTTCTTTGCTGTGAGGGTGCAGAGCCCTGGCCCAGGCTGCCCAGAGAGCTTGTGGAGTGTCCTTGTGTGCAGAGATTCCAAAGGCCCCTGGAGGTGATGCTGGGCAAGCTGCTGGGGGTGACCCTGCTGGAGCAGAGTCCTTCCACTGGATGATCCCCAGAGCTCCCTTCCAGCCCCCAGCATGCTGGATTATCCAGCAGGCAAAGGCTCTCACCACCTCCCCAGCCCTCAAAATCCACATGCAAGATTTATCTGCCTGACACACATGGGCTCTCAGCCATCAAAGGATGCATCAGAGCATTGCTGAGCTCAGGGATACCAACAGCTACTCCCCAAGTCCCAAAGGGGCTGCTCAGTACCCTCAAAGCTGAGCAGACCCAGCTCCAGCCTAGGACTTGGTGCTAGATGAAACAGCTCTTTCTGTGATTGTGCTGACAGTTGGATTTGAGAAGCTTGGAAATCTCTTTTAACCTTCATGATCCTGGGAATCTGTACATTTTTTAGGGGACACCAGGTCTGCTGCTCCTCTTTTGAGCCATGGCTCAGCCAGAGCCTTTCAAGCCCTAGCTGCTCTGCTGATGGGCTGCCTTTATTTCACCAGCTTTTTGTTTTCATTAAAGCCTAAAGCTCTGGTTTTCCTGAGTGCCAGGGGGAGGATGGGATGTGTGGGGAATGTGGAGCTGAATCCTATAGGCACCTGCTGCCAAAGGATCAGGAGGGCTGGGGGGGTCCCTAAAATACCTGGAGGAGATGGGCAGGGGTATATGGGGCAGTGATGGGCACTGAATGAAATAATCAACATTAAAATAGGAGAAAAAACATTGCAGTGCCTCTCAGTGCTGGCTCCAGCTCCAAGCTGGGCTGGGAACTGAGCAATTCCCTTTCTCCCTCCTTGTTCTGCCTTGCTGGAAAGGAATCAACTCCTTGGGAGCAGCTCAGAAAACAGCAGGATGAGTGCCCAAAACCAGCCCCAAAGCCCAGCCTGGCTTAGCCCAGCCTGGCTTAGCCCCACATGGAATCAACACTTGGAGGAAAGCCATGGATTTGACCTGAGTATTTGGTTTGGGTTTTTTTGGTTCTGTTTTGTTGTTTTTTTTCCCTGCAGAACAAAGGGGGAGAAAAAAATCAGTTTGTCACCAGCAACGTTTGCAATCGACCTGAGGGAAATGGGAAATCATCCCCTAGGGTTTGGGCTGATGAAATGCATCAAATGAGCTCCAAGTGGACCCCAACCTTTCCTTCTGAAATGAAAGAAGTTGCATGGAAAATTACAGCAGATACTTTTCCTACAGAAAAGCCTCTTGCCCTTTTGTTTTGGGGCTGAAGAGGTTTGCTGAGTCTGCAGAGCACTTTGAGCTCAGCCTTCCTAAAAATCACAGCACTTGGCAGAGATTTGCTTTATCCCTGACTTAGCTGAGTAAAAATCCCCTATTAAAACCGAAACAACCCTCAACCCCACAAATCCCACTCTTTCTTGACATTCCACTGGAGCCACACATTCTCTTCCCTCCCAGAGTAAGGAGATGCCAAGGAGAACACCCCAAGAAAGGCTAGAAACCCATCCCCTGCTCCCCAGACCACAGCAATTCCCATCCCTGTGCTTTCAACAGCAGTAACTCGACCTAAATATTATGGAGAGAAAAAAACCCACAAAAACCCACGCTGGCTTTTTAGCCTGATGCTGATTTTTCTCCCTGCCAGGAGCTCTTGAGTACTTGGCAATTAGTAGCAGCAGATTAATCTTGAGTGATCTAATGAAGTGCCACACGGCTTGAGGAAAAGGCTGGGGAGCAGGGGGAGGTTTCTGCTCTGGAGCAGCAGGGTTTAGGCTAGATTTGGGGGTGGGCAGAGCACTTAAGGTGGGAAGGTGGTGGTGGTGAGGGCTATGAAGATGCTGAGGGGAGTTGGAGCATCTGTGGCAGGAGGAAAGGCTGAGAGCCCTGGGGCTGCTGAGCCTGGAGCAGAGCAGAGCCAGAAGGGAGCTGCTCCATGCTGAGCAAGAGCTGAAGGGTGCAGGGGGCAAGAGGCTGGGGCCACACTCTGCTCAGTGGTGCCCAGGGCCAGGCCAAGGGGCAATGGGCACACACTGGAAGCCAGGAGGTTCCATGGGAGCAGGAGGAGCAAGTTGTTTGTTGTGAGGGTGCAGAGCCCTGGCCCAGGCTGCCCAGAGAGCTTGTGGAGTGTCCTTGTGTGCAGAGATTGCCAAGGCCCCTGGAGGTGATGCTGGGCAAGCTGCTGGGGGTGAGGCTGCTGGAGCAGGGGGGATGCACTGGATAATCCCCAGAGATCCCTTCCCACCCTCCCCATGCTGGGATTCAGTGAAAGAGGAGGGGGCTGAGCTGGATGTTCAAGGCTTAGCCTTTTCCCCTGCTCCTCTGCATTCCACCAGTGTCCCAGGCAGGGTTCACAATGCAGAGGGGCAATGACCTCTGCATATTTTCTAACCCTCTGTTGCCTGCCTGCAATGTCCCCAAAGTATCTTTCCAGCTGCTTTGCACCATGCCAGTGTCTCCTGGCCACATGCAGTCTCTGGCCAATTATCAACTTGAGCAAAAAAAACCCCACATGGAATCATTTTGGTTGGAAGAGACCTTTCAGATCATTGAGCCCTGCCCCAGGACAGGAGGCTGGGGCTACACCTGAGCTTTTCTTCACAGTATCCCAGTGTGTCAGGGGTTGGCAGGGCCCTAGAAAGATCATCTAGTGCAACCCCCCTGCCAGAGCAGGATCACCTAGACCAGCTCACACAGCAATGTGTCCAGGCAGCTCTGCAATGGCTCCAGACAAGGAGACTCCACAGCCTCCTGGGCAGCCTGGGCCAGTGCTCCATCACCCTTACTGTGACTTCATCCCAGCTATAGCTGTACCTCCTTTCTCCAAGGTCCCTGTGAGCCTGAAAGCTGAGAGCAGCTAGCACATTCTTCCAGTGAGCCACTTTGTCTTTCCAAAGTGAACATATAAATAGCTAGTCCTGTAAGGAAGTGATTCCCCAGGAGCTGTGCCCCTGCCAGAGCCATCAGAGCACCCACAGCAGCCAATTTGCTGCTGGCTCTGGGCAGGGAGCTGCTAATGAATTGCACTCTGCACAGCAGCCTGGCCTTGCAATTAGGGAGTTAACTGCAAGCACCATTGTGGCTAAAGGCTGAGAGAGCTGCTGTCTGCTGGGAGGGATGTGCTTGCTGGGGAGGGATCCATTTAATGGGAAAGGATCCACTTGCTGGGGAATGGATCTGCTTGCTGGGGAGGGATCCATTTGCTCTGAAAGGATCCACTTGCTGGGGAAGGGATCCACTTGATGGGAAATGGATCCACTTGCTGGGGAAAGGATCCACTTGCTGGGGAAAGGATCCACTTGCTGGGGAAAGGATCCACTTGCTGGGGAAAGGATCCACTTGCTGGGGAAAGGATCCACTTGCTGGGGAAAGGATCCACTTGCTGGGGAAAGGATCCACTTGCTGGGGAAAGGATCCACTTGCTGGGGAAAGGATCCACTTGCTGGGGAATGGATCTGCTTGCTGGGGAGGGATCCATTTGCTCTGAAAGGATCCACTTGCTGGGGAAGGGATTAACTTGCTGGGGAATAGATCTGCTTGCTGGGAAAGGATCCACTTGCTGGGGAAAGGATCCACTTGCTGGGGAAGGGATCCGCTTGCTGGGGAGGGATCCATTTGCTCTGAAAGGATCCACTCGCTGGGGAAGGGATCCACTTGCTGGGGAATAGATCTGCTTGCTGGGAGAGGATCCACTTGCTGGGGAAAGGATCCACTTGCTGGGGAAAGGATCCAGTTGCTGGGAAGGGATCATCTTGCTGGGGAAGGGCTCATCTTGCTGGGAAGGGATCATCTTGCTGGGAAGGGATCCACTTGCTGGGAAAGGATCAGCTTGCTGGGAATGGATCTGCTTGCTGGGGAAAGGATCTGCTTGCTGGGGAAAGGATCAGCTTGCTGGGAATGGATCTGCTTGCTGGGAATGGATCTGCTTGCTGGGGAAAGGATCTGCTTGCTGGGGAAAGGATCCGCTTGCTGGGGAAAGGATCCACTTGCTGGGAAAGGATCAGCTTGCTGGGAATGGATCTGCTTGCTGGGGAAAGGATCTGCTTGCTGGGGAAAGGATCAGCTTGCTGGGAATGGATCTGCTTGCTGGGAATGGATCTGCTTGCTGGGGAAAGGATCTGCTTGCTGGGGAAAGGATCCGCTTGCTGGGGAAAGGATCCACTTGCTGGGAAAGGATCAGCTTGCTGGGAATGGATCTGCTTGCTGGGGAAAGGATCTGCTTGCTGGGGAAAGGATCAGCTTGCTGGGAATGGATCTGCTTGCTGGGAATGGATCTGCTTGCTGGGGAAAGGATCTGCTTGCTGGGGAAAGGATCCGCTTGCTGGGGAAAGGATCCACTTGCTGGGAAAGGATCAGCTTGCTGGGAATGGATCTGCTTGCTGGGGAAAGGATCTGCTTGCTGGGGAAAGGATCAGCTTGCTGGGAATGGATCTGCTTGCTGGGAATGGATCTGCTTGCTGGGGAAAGGATCTGCTTGCTGGGGAAAGGATCCGCTTGCTGGGGAAAGGATCCACTTGCTGGGAAAGGATCAGCTTGCTGGGAATGGATCTGCTTGCTGGGGAAAGGATCTGCTTGCTGGGGAAAGGATCAGCTTGCTGGGGAATGGATCTGCTTGCTGGGGAATGGATCTGCTTGCTGGGGAAAGGATCCACTTACTGAGAAGGGATCCACTTGCTGGGAAAAGGGATCCACTTGCTGGGGAAAGGATCTGCTTGCTGGGGAATGGATCCACTTGCAGGGAAATTATTCCCTTGCTGGGGAAGGGATCCACTTGCTGGGAAGGGATCATCTTGCTGGGGTAAGGAATTCACTTCCTGAGAAGGGATGTACTTGCTGAGGAAGGGATCCACTTACAGGGGAATCAGCTTGCTGAGAATGGATCTACTTGCTGAGGAAGGGATCCACTTACAGGGGAATCAGCTTGCTAAGGAGAGATGTGCTTGCTGGGGAAGGACTTGCTTCAGGCCTGCAGCCCTCCCTGAGCTGCAGCAATAGCTTTGTGCCCAGCTGAGCACCAAGCAGCCCAGGGCACTCTGCACATCCCTTTGGTCCCTGCATCCCCAGCTCCAGCACCCACCAGCTCTCCTGGGTGGGTTTATGCTCCCTCTGCCCTAGCCCTTTCCACAGGTAAACTGTGCTGTTTCCATGGGCCAGGAGAGCTGCTCTGCATAGGAAAAACTCCTGGTGATGGGAGCTGCAGAGCCCCTGGAGGAATGATGTGCTAATGCCCTTGCACGGCTGCCTGGTGAGTCATCCAGGCCCTCCCGAGGATCCTGGCTGAGCCTGGATACAGACAGAGGTAGAAGAACAAGGAGAGAGGAAAAAAAACCCTGCTTCCCATAGGAGATATCTAGGCTACAGCAAGGAAACAGAAACACCTCAACCCAACCTTAACTCTCCTCTTGCCACCCACCCCCAGCTGTGGTTTCCAGGCCATGGGGAGCAGGAGGAGGTGTTTGCTCTTAGGTGCATGAGGAGAGCAGGCACAGTCTGTAAATCCCTTGTGGTCTCCTGTGGCCCCTGGTGCCATAACTGTGCCCACAGCAGAGGGAGCATTAAACTCATTGCCCACGGGAAAGTGTGGGCAGTGATACCCATGTTCCTAGAATCCTTGGATGGGTAGGATGAGCTCATTAGCCTTCTGGCAGTCATCCTAGGAGAAGGACAACTCTGATTCCAAACCCGGGCAGATGGAGCTCGTTTAGCCCTGGAAGGCCTTCCAGCTAAGAGGTTAAACCTCCATCCTAAGGACTTGGCTGCCAGCATCCAAGCTTGCTAGGCCCTGGCAGATGAACCTTAGGACTAAAGGGTGGGTCCAGCTCTGTGCATGCTGTGTCTCACCTAAAAAAATCCATAGCACAGGCTCGAGGGTGCTATCTGCTATCCTCTTTTTATCAGCGCGCTTGGAAAAGGCGCTGAGGAGGAGCATGGATGGAGCCCTCCCTGGAGCTTTGTTCCCCAAGCCTAGCCATGACGATGATGGATGAGGAGAGGCTTGTGTAGCTGGGAAATGGGAGCACTTACCCTGGCAATATTTCAGGTCAGGAGTGGCACACAGTTTTTTGGTGGCTTTCCTCCCCTCTAGTAGCTGCTATCTCTTTGTGGGTAGGAGGAGTAAGGTCTCTCCAGCAGGCTGGTGGCAAAAGTCTCTCCTGGGGTTGGGAATTGGGTTGGAGCAACTCTGTGAAGGTGGTTGTGGGTAGCTGCTGTCTCCCCATCACCCATGGCAGCTCCTGGTCACTCAGTCATAGACTCCTAGAATGGTTTGGGTTGGAAGGGACCTCTGGAGCTCATCTAGTCCAACCCCCCTGCAGTGGCCAGGGACATCCCCAACTAGAGCAGCTTGCCCAGAGCCCTGGCAAGCCTCACCTGCAATGCCTCCAGGGATGGGAACTCAACCACCTCCCTGGGCAACCTGGGCCAGTGTTCCACCACCCTCGTGGGGAGCAACTTCTTGCTAATGTCACATGCATACAGATGTGTGCTGCCTCGATGGAGACAGGAGGAGCCCCAGCTCCAGGAGACTGTGGCTTTGCTCCCTGCCATGCCATGCACAGCTGCATTTCCAAGGGAAAAAGTGAGTTAAAACCCCAAACAACACTAAAATCCTTTAAATCAACAGCCTTTGAGCTGCTTCTCTCTGCCCAGCCAGCAAGCCAGGAGGCATTTACACCTCAAACACAACCTCCTCTCTCCCCCTTCAAACTGCTGCAGCCAAAACCTTGGGAAGGAGGGGGGGAAAAAAGTCTGTTTCCAGCCTGTTTTCCTCTCCCTCATAAATAAACATCTGCTATCAGCAGAGTGCTCCCTTCAGCCCAAGGGCTTCGTTAGGCATTGGTCATTTAATCTTGCTTTTAAACACTTGTGTTTGGCTCTCAGCTGCTTCACCTGCCTCGAGAGGGGATGCTGGCTTTTGCTGCTTAGAAAATACATCTCTATATTTAGACAGCAGACAGACAGACATGGGAGAGGAGAGGAGAGCTGGGTTTTTTTTTTCCCCCCCAATCATTAAACCAGCACTTGCAATTTTTGTCTTTATTCCTATTCTTTTGTGCTAACTGCAGGCAGGGCTGGGCTGGGCCAACAGCTCCCTGGGGACAGGCCAGCTGAGACTTGCAGGTTTGCAGCCCTAAAACAGTTCTCTAGAAATAAAACCTCCACCCCCCAACCCCATAATCAGAGAAGAAATCATCCCTGCAAATATCCTCTGGAGGCAGGAATGGGATGGGGATGTGCCTGGAAGGTCAAGGTGGGTGAACTGGGGTTGAGTTTGTCCCTGAGCTGTGATGGCTTTAGGGAGGAGGAGGATGGGGGGAGGAAGATGCTGAGATGTAGAAGAGGGGAATTTTGTGCCTTTCAGGAGAAGAGAGAGAGAGAAAAGGGAGAGAAATCACCTTCTGTGAGCAGCTGTCAGGCTGTGCAGGATGGAGGAAGGGGAGCTGCCTGGGAGAAGCATGAGCAGGGCATGCAGCAGCCTTCAGTGGCACTGTTCCTCTTCCTCCAAGCCCTGCCTGCTCCCTGCCCTCACCTATGCCTGGACCAACACTAGGGGCTGGCAGCCACCCCTTGTGATGGCCACAGCACCCATTCAGGGGTGCCCAGCATCCTGCTGTAGCCTTGATGGTGCTCCCATGCCAGGCTCTCACAGCACCAGGGATTGCCTCCCAGACCTGCCACGGATGGGATTCAACTCCTAGTTTAAACCACCCCAGCTAAATGTCTCTAGATCTCTCCCATCTGCTAGTAAAGACCCAAACATGGGTGCTAGCACCCCTCAAGCACCCCCTCAGCCCAGCCTTCAGTGACATTCCCACTCCTTTCCCCAAAGCTCCTGGCTTTTCCCTGGATAACACCATGACCACAGGGATAACATCATGCTATCTCCTTGCTCTCCAGAGGTTCCTGGTGCTGGCTAATGGCCCAGGAATCACAGAATCCTAGACTGGTTTGGGTTGGAAGGGACCTCTGGAGCTCATCTAGTCCAACCCCCCTGCAGTGGCCAGGGACATCCCCAACTAGAGCAGCTTGCCCAGAGCCCTGGCAAGCCTCACCTGCAATGCCTCCAGGGATGGCAACTCAACCACCTCCCTGGGCAACCTGGGCCAGTGTTCTACAGATTTGAGGCCCTGGTTGAGATAGGAGAAGGCTGCAGAGGGCCTGTTTGCAAAGGCCTGGAGGGAAAGGACAAGGGGCAATGGTTTGAAATTGGAGAAGAGTAGATTTAAACTGGATATTAGAAAGAAGTTGCTCCCCACGAGGGTGGTGGAACACTGGCCCAGGTTGCCCAGGGAGGTGGTTGAGTTGCCATCCCTGGAGGCATTGCAGGTGAGGCTTGCCAGGGCTCTGGGCAAGCTGCTCTAGTTGGGGATGTCCCTGCCCACTGCAGGGGGATTGGACTAGATGAGCTCCAGAGGTCCCTTCCAACCCAAACCAGTCTAGGAGTCTATGATTCCCTTGTAGAGCTTTCAGAGCTGTGCCAGGTTCTGCAGGCTGGGGCTAGCAGTCCAGGCTGGGCTGCAGGGCTCTGGGCTGAACACCAGCAGCAGCTCTGCCCCACTGCTCAGCATCCCTCCCAGCAGTGGTGAAGGAAGCAGGTGGCAATCTTGGAAAAACATGGCATTGGGCAGCCACCATCTGTGCCCCTTTGGGTGGAGGAGAAAGCTACCCTCCCCAGGAGCTCTCCTGAGGCCACTGGGACAAGGCAGAACAGATGGCAGCATGCATCTGATTTTTATCAGGCTGGGAACTGAAGCGAAGCAACATCTCCAGTGCTGGCAAAGGGCTGGTGGAAGAACATGCACCTTCTGCACCTCTCTGGTGATGGTAGGAAGGTCCATCACCTTATCTGAAGCTTTGAGGGCAAGTTCTTGCCCTCCTGCTCCTCTCCAGGTGCTTGCA
This sequence comes from Bucco capensis, assembly GCA_013396975.1. Classification (NCBI taxonomy): domain Eukaryota; kingdom Metazoa; phylum Chordata; class Aves; order Piciformes; family Bucconidae; genus Bucco; species Bucco capensis. Next base: position 30,664 of record VWZO01017318.1, read on the forward strand.
CACATTCATAGCACCCAGGGAAGGAGGATGCTACAAGTGCCACCATGAGAAACAGGACAAACCCTCACCTCAGGGCTCTGTTTGAAACCCAGTGGGGCTGGAAGGATCAACACCTTATCCATGGAGCTTCCCATACATTCCACTGGTAGTTGAAGGAGTCAAGGAAGAAGCTGGGCACCTCCAAAGCCCCAACCAGCAGATATTTAGGTGAAGACACAGGTAGGGTTGGCACCTACAAGGCAGATGTGTTCAGCCCCCAGCAGCCATCAGGGAGGTGCTGGTTGGTGCTCAGTGGCCCCTGCACCTGTGTTGTTGAAGGCAGCCTGGAACAGAAATGCCTCCTGGTGTAGGGGAGCTGTTTCAGAAGAAAACACCCAACACACAAGTGATGTTTTTGGCTCTTCTGCTGGAGATCCAGCTTGGACAAAGCAGGGATGAGCTGGGTGGAAACCAAGTAGCTAGCTGGTGACCAAAAGGCTTTTCCTGGGCTCTGGCCAAGCTGCCTCCAGCCTGGCTGTGCCTGATCCAAACTCTTGACCCTTCAGAGCTCAATTGTTAAGGAAAAAGCCTGAGCTTTGCTGAGCTGTTTGGAGTGAGCCCTGCCCCACTGTTGAACAAGCCATCAGCAGCCCTGAGGTCCAGGACTGAAGCCAGGCAGGTGAGGGATGCTGCAGCCTGCCTGCCTGCACCAAGTGCTGCCTTCAGAACCTGCTGGGCACCTTGCAAATCCTCCCAGGATCCTACCACAAACCCAAACATCCCTCTGGGACCTGCTGCCTGCCAGCCCACACTGTGGGAAGGGCATGCTGGTGCCCATGCTGCTAGGGCAGCCAACCTGGTATGGAGAGTAGGCTCTCAGTTAGCCTGGAAAAGAGCCTTCACCACGCATAGAAAATCCTCTGTAAACTCCCAGTGCTCAGTTGTTTCCCTGACCTTCACATCTCAGTGCCTGCAGGGACTGGCTGCCATGAAAGCAAAGTGCTGGTCAGAGCTGAATGCTCCTTCTGCTGCTCCTGATGTTGATGCCTCCAGGTCTGAGCCATCCTTCAGCCCAAACACAAACCTTAGCCAAGCCTTCCTGTGCTTTTCCACCAGCTTTCCACCAAGAGGAGCTTCTCTTCTCTCTTCTCTTCTCCTCTCTTGTCTCTCCTCTCTTGTCTCTCCTCTCTTGTCTCTCCTCTCCTCTCTTGTCTCTCCTCTCTTGTCTCTCCTCTCCTCTCTTGTCTCTCCTCTCTTGTCTCTCCTCTCTTGTCTCTCCTCTCTTGTCTCTCCTCTCTTCTCCTCTCCTCTCTTGTCTTTCCTCTCTTGTCTCTCCTCTCCTCTCCTCTCCTCTCTTGTCTCTCCTCTCCTCTCCTCTCTTGTGTCTCCTCTCCTCCCCAGCTCATCCCATGGAGCTCTGCAGAGAGGAGAGCTAAGCTCTGCACCCAGAGTGGGTGCTGGGCAGAGGAGCTGAGCTGCACGCTGAGGTTTGGCACAGTTTGAGAGCTGCAGGATTGCAGCTGGGTTAGCACTGACCTGGATTCACAACATCAAAGAGAAGATCCTTTTCCTCTCCAGCAGCCCCAGAGCCCTGGGAGGAGGTGAATCAATGAGCTGAATGCCCAGGGGTCCAGCCCAGCATGGGCTCTGTGGGAGCTGTGGGTCATGGCAGGAGCATCCTCCCTGCCCTGGCTGCTGCAGCAGGAAGCTAAAGATCTGCAGAAAAAGGGAATATTTTCTATGCTGAGAAAGAAAACTGCCTCCTTCATCACCAGAGCAGTGAAAGGTAGGCAGGAGGTCTAAGCCAGGAGTGAAGTTTGGAAGGTCCATCACCTTAGCTGAAGGTTTGAGGGCAGGTTCTTGCCCTCCAGGTGCTTGCACACACCTAGGTCTGGCCTGGGTCTATCTCCTCTCCTGCTGCTACAGCAACAGGTGCTGGCAAATCCTTGTCAGACACACAGGAGATAGGCAAATAGATCTAATTCCCTTAGGAAATACAACCACAAGGCTCGTCCCTGGCCCTTGGGAGTGCAACACTGTGTCTACACACACACACACACATGTGCCCATGGGGCCCTTATCCCTCCAGCACATCACAAGTGGCCACAGACAGCAGGACACACAGTCCCTATGTCCTGGCCATCCCCAGGCACTAGGACACACAGTCCCCATGTCACAACCATGTTTTCCCTGGGACATGGGGACCATGTGTCCTGGTGCCTGTGGAGACATCAGGACACATGGTCCCCACATCAAGACCAACCCCAGGTAGCAGGACACATGATCCCCATGTCACAATCAGCCCCAAGCACTAGGACATGCAGTCCCCATATCCCAACTAGATCAGGACACACAGATGCTAATGTCACAGCCATGTTATCCCTGAGACATAGGGACCATGCATCCTAGTGCCTGTGGAGACATCAGGACACACAATCCCCTGCAGATGGGATCCAGCCCCTTCAGGGAGCCCAGGACTCACATCCACATAAATTCCCTCCACCAGCAGCTCCAAGCTTTATTCTTCCACCACCACTCTGACTGGGAGCAGCATCCCAGCCCTGGATCTCCCCTCCCCAGGATGGTTCATTTGTGAGATGACTCACAGGTAGTTAATGCTCCCCACACACGTCTGGGATGGAAAGCAGTGATGATGCCAGGGAGGGAAGGAGACACAGCCTTGCCTCCCAGCTCCCCCAGATCCAGGGAGATGCTGCCAGTTCCCAATCAGTGCTCCATTGTCAGCCAAAGGCAGCACAAAGGGAAGGAGGGGAAAATACCTAAATAAGCAACAATCAGGGAAAGAAAAGGCTCCTGTGGGGATTGAACTGCCTGGGGATAGGGAATGGTGCAGTGTCTTTGCTGCCAGCATGGCTGGAGGAGGCTGGTGGTGCCCATGAGCCTTGTTGCCTTCCCTGCTATGGGGTGAAGGAGAAGGGTTCAGGAAGCCCCTCCATAGGATCATCACTGCTCTAGGTGATCCTGCTCTGGCAGAGGGGTTGGACTAGATGATCCTTCTAGGGCCCTTCCAACTCCTGACATACTGGGATACTGGGATACTTTGGAAGCATCTTGCAAGCAAATGGGGTGAAGCAGGTGATGCATCCAGCCTGTGTTTGTGAGGAGCCTTTGTCCCCCCCAGGCCTGGGTGGGAGCAGGATGGTACCATCAGCAACTCAGCAAGGGGACAGTGTCCCTCATGTCCCAAGGACACTGAGAACACTTTGAAGCCACCAATGGCATCACCTCCTGGCACATGGTGATCTCCAGCAATGAGCCTGGGGCCAGCAAATCCCTGAGCTGACATTTGCCATCCCACCTCCCTACCCCAGCTCCATCATCTCCCAGCACATCCAACTCTGCAAATCCCAAAGCCTGGCAGACAGCTTCCCTGCACACAATGCTGAGGAAACAAGGCTGCAGAGACCCCCTCCTTGTCAGACCTGTGCTGTTCAGGCAGGCAGAATGGCCACACAGGAGGAATATCATCTGATTTGAAGTCCCCTGACAGATGGGCTTTGTTCTTCCCCAGCAGCTGCCCTGCAAGGTATGAAAACACTCAGATCTGTTGACGTGGGAAAACAAAACACACCAATCAGCCCATTTTCCTCTTCAAGGCCAATTCATCTGGAGCTGTCAGCAGAGGGAGGGAGGAGTCCTGGGGAAGCAGGGGCAGCAGCCTAGACCAGCAGCTTGCTGGGTACCCGTGGGCTCGTGTGGATGCTGCTGGAGCATCTGTTCCATTCACTCCCTTTCTTGCCAGTCCCCAAACATCTCAAACCTGTAGAAAACAGGGTGACATTTTGTGCTGCAGTACCCCAAGAGGTGATGCTGCACATGGCCCAGGTTAACAAAGGCAGCTAGGTACAAACAGAGCCCCTCCAGAGGTGGTTCAGCACAAGCTGGGCTCCATCCAGGTGCCTCCACCACACTCCATCCATCCTGCCTGGAGGAGCTGAGTTAGGAGAGGGTGAATCAGACCCTGAAGAAGTACAAAGGCAGCTCAGGGGGAGAAGGTAGGAATGGTAAATCCCATCTGCAGGGGCTGGTGGAGCACTTATGGAAAGGGATGGAGGGAGGGATGGATGGAGGGATGAAGGGATGGATGGAGGGATGAAGGGAGGGATGGATGGAGGGATGAAGGGATGGATGGATGAAGGGATGGATGGATGGATGGATGGAGGGATGGATGGATGGAGGGATGGCCATTGTGCTTCTGGGCTGCCAGCATGCACTGTTTGCTCATGGCCAGCTTCTCAGCCACCAGCACCCCAAGGCCTTTTCTGCAGGGCTGCTCTCTATCATCTCATCCCCAGCCTGGATTGATAGTGGGGATTGTTCTGACCCAGGGGCAGGACCCTGCACTTGATCTTGTTGAAGCTCCTGAGGTTCCCCTGGGCCCACCTCTCCAGCTTGTCCAGGTCCTTCTGGATGACATCTCACCATCCCTGGGAAGGAGGATTCAAGGCAAAGCACCCACTGAGTGCAAACACAACCTTGCTCTTTCTACACATGGTTTTCCAGGTGCTGCAACACCCATTTGGATTTCCAGATTTGGGGCAGCCCTACATCCCATCTCCACCTTCCCATCTCTGACCTGGCAGAACCCCAGAGGCTCAGCCTCCAGCCATCCCAGCAAGGTCCCTCCTGCAGCAGAAGGAGCTATTTTAGCTGTGCCCAGGTTGCTGTCAGCCTGGTTTAGCCCAGCTGCCTCCTCAGATGATCCCATCCCAGCTCCTCTTACACAGCTTTGCTATTTATAGGCTTTGCCTGCAGACCCCAGCACAGGTTCTCAGCCTCCAGGGCAGACAGGGAAAGGAGCAGAGGGGAAAGAAGCCCAACAGGAGCCTTTGCCTCCCTGTCCTATGTGTCTTCTTCCCTCACTGGAAGGGTTGTGTTTGCTGCCAAGAGCAAAGTCATGCAGATGAAGTCTCTCTGGCAGGATGCAGATGAAGCACTCAGCAAACTTCCCCAGCAGTGTCTGCTTTTGGCTGAGAATCACAGAGCCACACAATGCTTTAAGGTTGGAAGAGACCTTTCAAGGTCATTTAGTCCAACCTCCTGCAATCACCAGTGATATCTTCAACTAGATCCTGTTGCTCCAGATAGCCTGAGCTGGAATGGTTCTAGGGATGGGACAGCTCTGGGCAACCTGGGCCAGGCTCTGCCCACCCTCAGTGTAAAGATTTCTTCCTTCTCTCTAGTCTCAATCTCCCTCTTTTAGTTTCAAACCAGCACCCCTTGTCCTGTCCCAACAGGTCTTACTAAGAAGTCTCTCCCCATCTTTCTGGCAGGCCCTTGGAGCACTGGAAGGCTGCAGTTAAGGTCTCCCTGGAGCCTTCTCTTCTCCAGGGTGATCAGCATCAAATCTCTCAGCCTTTCCTCCCCAGCAGAGAGCTTCCAGCCCTCCCATCACTTTTTGTCCTCATAGTGCTGTGTTTTTGCTGAGGAGTTTCTTCCTTTTGCTGCCACAAGGAGGTTATTTAACTCCTCTTAACCCCTGGGGATGTGACTAACAGCCTCACAAAATGCTTTTGCCAAGGACAAGAGGAAAAGCAGCCAAAGGGATGGAGATCAAAGGTGCCCACACATGTGCTGTGTCCCAGCACCTGCTCATGCCAAGATATTGGCAGTGTGGATCTGCTTGAGGGCAGGGAGGCTCTGCAGAGGGATCTGGA
>VWZO01017318.1:49779-61931 GCA_013396975.1 Bucco capensis
GGCCACAGGAGACCACAAGGGATTGTCAGACTGTGCCTGGCAAACGATGTAGGACCAAAACAAGAGGCAACCTGGGAAGAGCTGCTCTGCTGCTCCCAGGAAAAGCAGCAGGTTCCAACAGCCAACAAGAGCTGTGACCCTCCAACACGTGGCCACCAACAAAGGCTACATGATGACACTAGGATTGCAATGACCATGTGCTTCTCCTCCAAGATGGCACCACAGCCCATGGTAAGATGGGAGATGCTCCCATAACAGAAGGGGTCTGTGCCAGGACGTGATGCCACATCCTGGGGCCTCACTCTATCCCTCTCCAAGCTGTGTCCAAGCTCTGCTTCCCAGAGATGGGAAGAGAAAAGGATGTTGCTTCTGAGACACTGTTAGCAAAGAGCTCCAGATCCACAGCAAAAATGCTACTGGAGACCTTCAAACCAAGACTGCCCTCAAAGGACAACCTTCTCCTGTTAATGTCATGGTTAGAGATCTAGAGCAGCCCTAACCATAGACATGATGCTGGGAATTGGGATACAGCCAGGGGATGGAGCAGGGCATGCCCTGAGCTCACCTCATGGCTGCGTGCCGATGCCAAATTCCCCTGGCCCAGCATCCATCAGGGTGATGGGAACTGCTCCTCACTCATCCACCTCCAAAGACATTAAGGCTGAGGAAGAGCTCATTAAGGCAGCAGGTTTGTGGAGGCTTGAGTCCTTACTTGCAGTGCTAAAGCAATTAGGATAGACTAACAGGCAGCTCTGCCCTCCCCTGCCCCTTGGGTGAAGGATGAGCAGCCTCCTTCCTTCAGCAAAGCCAAGAAGGAGAGGATGAGGGTTGGGTTTGTTTGGTTTTTAGTAGAAGATGGGAAAAATGCCACCCTCATTTCATAATGCCTCAAGCAGGGAATGCAAGTTAAGGACCCACAGGCTGGGAGAGGCACAGATGTGGGGATTGGATACTCAGCACTCATTGGGATGGAGCAGCCATCCCTATGGAGACTTGGCCAAGCTCCAAGGCAGAGCATCAGCCAGGGACTTGTGCACTGTGTTACCCACCACTAAACAATGCCTGATGGATTTACCCAGCCTCCTGCTCCCTGATTCCCCTCAGCTAGCCCAAAGCAGCATCCAGGAGCCATGACTTTGCCTTCCTCTCACCTTCCCAGCACTGTGGCTGCAGCTGGGAGGTCCAGCAGCCCAAGGAAGAGGAGGAGGAGGAGGCAAGGAGGGAACAGTAATAGCATTTAGTGGACAAATGGATGCAGCTGGAGGAAGCAGGCGAGCTCCTGGGTCCACCTGGGGCTCAGGGGCTGCATGGAGACTCTGGCTTGTGTCTCTGCTTTTGCCAGTTGCATCAATTTAGCCTAATAAAGGTCATTACCTCTCCTTCCCAGCCCTAACTTTCTCCAGAGCCTGTGGAAATTGCAGCCTCCTCGTTAGGGAGGCAGAGCTGAGGAGGAAGCCAAAACCAATTTCTGTCAAAGAAAGCAAAATAGGTTGAAATGCCCCATTTGTGTCTCCAGTCAATCAGTGCTGAGTGATCTTCCTCCCCCACCTGCCTTGTGTTCTCTCATACCCAGCACAAACCTCTTGCTTGCCATTGCATCAGCCCAGACATCTCCAGCTCCTGCCCAGGGCTCCTCAGGATCCCTTTGCAGGCATGGATGGAGTCCTGGAGCACCAGCAGAGCTACACTTGGGCTCTTCATGCTTTGCCACCATGAGCCCAGCTGCTTGTGGAGTACTGGGTGTGGGAGGGCAAGAAGGATCAGCTGCAGGGCAGGAGCTGGGGGAAATGCCCTAGGATCCCACCAGGCTGAGCTTCAGCTCCATGAGAAGAGACTAAGGAGTTGGAGACCACCCATCAGCTTTCCACCTTCATCTGCCCTTGGAGCAAAACCCTCAGGAGCTTGTGGTGGGAAAGGCTCTTGGTTTGGAGCTGGTTCATGGTGAGGTCTTGGCAGTGGTGAGATGTTCCAGCAGGGCTCAACATCCCTGCAGGGCTCAGATGGCCCATGCTGGCATCTAGGACAACTTGGGTTTCACTCCAGGCTTCAGCAGGAGGCTGAATTCTGCTTTGCTATCTTAATTTGGGGGATACCCTCAAAACCAGTGATGAACCATTGATCTCTCTAACCCACCTTAGCCAACCCCAAAGCTCAGCCAACCCCAAAGCTCAGCCAACCCCAAACCTCAGCCACTTCCCAAAGCTCAGCCACTTCCCAAAGCTCAGCCACTTCCCAAACCTTAGCCAACCCCAAAGCTCAGCCACTCCATTTCCCATCCCCATGGGACATTTTTTTGTCTACCTGCCAAGCCCTCAGCCTGCTGTGACATGTGTCTGTGATGGCCTTAAATTGGGTTAAAAGGCTTCAAAGTCATTACGTTTTAAAGAGAGCCAAGCTAGGGCAGAGCTCAGAGCTCAGGCCACTGGTTCAGAGCCAGGCCTGGGCCTTAGCTTGGTTTTGGCTGAGTAACAACAAAAAAAAGCTGATGGCAACCACCACAGAAGCATCAGCTAGCTGCTTCTTTCAGCAGCACCTGAGGACTGATCCAGCTTCTCCTAACCCATAAACCAGGTCCACCAAGCCCCTTCTTTGGGCTGGGAAACTGGGAGTTGAATCTTGACCTAAGGAAACACCACTGGGAGCTTCTTTGTGTCCCTGGAGAGCTGTGCTAGGATGCTCAGAGGGCACTCTGTGTACTTATATATATATATATATATTTATGTGTGTGTGTTTGTATCTCTCTCTGTCTATAGCTGTAGGAGATTGCAGGCACCCAGGTTGTCCAATCCCTCCCCGCCCTGCTCCAGCAGCCTCAGCTACTCTGGAGCTCAAGCTCCTGCTGCATCTTCTGGGTCTGCCTAGGACCTTGCCAAGTGCTTCAGGCAATATTTGCAGCTCCAGCCCTTGTGGTTTTGGGGTTTGGATTGTTCTTTCTGTATAGGAACTGTGCTTTCTAATAAAAGAAAGAAAATCCAATAAAATCAGAGATGGCAAGCAGTTTCCAGCTCTCCTTTGACTCTCAGGCACTGAAAATCAGAGAATGATTGAGTCCCAAGTTGAGAGGAACCTCCAGAATCATCTGGTCCAATATTGCTTGGTCAAAGCATGCTCCAGACAAGCTGAATCTCAAAGGTGGCCATTCCTCTACTGGGAAAAACTCACCTGCCCCAAACCCTGAGCCTTTGCAACTGGGCAGCAGCTTTCAAGGCTGCTGGTCCTCAAGATATGATTTTATTCTAATAGCTCAGCAGCTCCAACTCAGCCCAAATGACATTGGTAATATAAATGCAAATGAGGATTTAGTGTGAATGCAACAGCAAAAGGATTGTTGGAACCTGTCACTCTGCTCCTGCTCAGTGACTTTGGGTTTTTAAGTATTTATCCCTCCTGACATGTGGATTTGTGAAGGATTTTGTCAGCTCCCAAAGCAAAGGCAGAACACAAAGAGCAGGGGGTGGAGGTAAAAAGCTTGGAGAGATATGGTTTAGGGGTGAGCTTTGGACTTGAGGATCCCAAGGGTCTTTTCCAACCTGAATGATTCTATGACTCCTGGCAGAGGCATTGCTGTTCCAGTACCACTCCCAGAACCTTCTCCATCATCCAGCACCCTCGGGAAACAAATCCAGGCACTGACACTCAGCGACCTCAGAGCCCAGTGAAGGCAGCAGTGACATGTGCCAGCACCCAGGAGCTGCCACACACCTACCCCTTGTTTCCAGGGATCCTCTCTGCAGCTTCCTAACACATTTCCTGCTGCAGAGAAGCCTCTTTTGCCTGGCTGTTATTAGCCCACCAGGTAATGAGCTCTTCACTGTAACACCCTTGATTCTCATGCCTCTGATTCATTTCCAAGGTGCCTCATTCCTTGTCTGCTGTGGCAGGTTTGGGCTGACTTGCTATAATCACATTATTATGCAGATGGAAATGAGTCAATCTGGTTTGCTGGGCACTGTTTTTCCCTATCCTGCTCTAGAGGAGCCTGGGCTGGATTCAGGCTCTCAGCCCTGAAGAGATGCTTCTTGACTTGCAATTCATCACTGGGAAAGAAAACAACCCACTATGAATAATTACTAGTGCTTGAGGTTGGTGAGGGTTTTTTTTCCCCCCCCTCCTTTCATAGTTATAAATTCTGCTCAGCTTGTCCTATTTTATTTCCTTCAGGAGTGAGATAGGAAGGAAGAGGCAGAGCCCAGGGACCAGCAGAGGGGTGGTTGAGATCCCACGGGAGCACTGGGGCTCCTGTTCCTCAGCTCCCTGCCAAGGGTCCTCAGCTGATTGAGGAAATATCTCTATTTTTGGCCTGTTCAAAATGATGCACCAAGACTTCATCAGTTTTAAGAGAGGTACAGAGATCTCCACACATCCCTGTTTCATCCCAAAGCTTGTCCCGACACACCACAGCAGAGCATTGGGCAGCACACTTGTACTGGGATGTACTGGGCAGGTTCCCAGCTTCATGACAGGACTCAGGGAGGTGAGACTTCTTGGGGCAAGGACCAAACTCACTCCTTCACTTACAGAGCCTTCATTAAAGACCTGCAGGACCTGCCACACTGCAGCAGCATCTTCAATTAGCCAGGTCCCCAAGCCCAGGGAAAACCACTCAGCACCAACAGCAGCAGCCAACTCGGCAATAATTAAAGCTCATTTCCTCATTTAGGCAGGAAAAGGAGGAGAAGAAATCAACTCAGTACCCCCCAAACCCCCCTTGAATATGCAATTCCCTCCTGGCAGATCCTGCACAGGTTTTTTGCATTGAAAAAAAAACACCAAAATGTTAAAAACCAAGAAAAAATACCAAAACAAAGTACATTCAGAAGAGTGAGAGCAGCAGGTCAAGGGAGAGTCTGCTCCTCATCTGCTCTGCCCTAGTGAGACCACAGCTGGAGTGCTGGGTCTGGTTCTGGGCTCCCCATGGGGTTCAAAAGAGACAGGANATTCTGGGATTCTGTAAAAGCTCCAAAGTCCACTTGCCAACCTTTTGTCTGTAAATTAAAAGCATTTTGTGCACTTCCAGTAGCAACAGATGAGGAGTAGGAGTGTGGGATCAGAGCTGCCAACTAAGGAACCCCCAGCAATGGGAGAGAGTCTGGCTGGGCTGGCGATGGAAAACCTCCCCATGTGCCAAGGCCAGACCCTGGCACAGTTCCCCCCTCCAACCCCACCACAGGACACGAATCCTTCCTCCTCACCCCCAAAATGCCTCCACCTCCTTCCTGAGATCCTTCCCTTTCCTCAGTTAAGCTCTTTTCCTTCTGCCACCTCTCCCCCTGCGTGGGGGCTCATCCTTCCCCCCATTTCCAGCAACTTCCCAGTCAAGTGGCACTCTGGCTCCCAAGACAACAGCTGACCCACCAGCTCTCTTCCCCTTTCCAACAGCAGGATCAGCTCCTGGTGGATGGGAACGATCCCATCCCAGCTGGAAACAACTGAGGGCTTTGTATCACAGTATGAGCATCCTTTCTCCCTCATTCTCCCAGGCCAGGGCTCCAGCAGCTGCCAGCACCTTCTCCTGCTGCCATCCCCTGGCAGCTGCATGCTTGGCACCAGACACACTGGTGGCCAGGCTGGGAGCACAGCAGCACCCAAGGGTGCTCCTGCACCCCTACAAAGCAGGCCCCAAGCACCACAGCCACACAGCACTGGCCTCACACCGTGCTGCCCACACCATTCCCTTGCTCAGAGGTGGCAGGAGGCCAAGGTGACCTCAGTCTACCTCAGGGTCCCACTCTGAGCAGGGGATGAAGGATGCTGAGTCTCTGCTCAGCCCTGGGCTCCTCTCCTCGGCCTCATCTCCATGCAGGTGACAAAGCTCAGGGACAGAGACATGCTTAGGGTTTATGGAGAGAGGCAGCAGGAGAGGACAAGAGCAACCCTTCCTGGCCCTCCCCTCCTAAGCCATGCTGCCAGGGAACGGAGGAGTGCTGCCCACCCCTCTGAACCCACTGCAAACCCCAGGCTTTAACAAAACTCCATTTATTCCAAATGTTAAAAGAGCACAGGTGTTTTTTTTTTAACCTCTCTTCCTCAATTTATCAACCAAAATACATTTGCCTTAAAAAAAATGTCAACCTGCTCTGAGGCATTGCACAAATCCCACCCCCAGCCCCCAGCTCCCAGCCCATAGCTCCCCCTATTGCTATAACTTAAGAGAGAGATAAAATTCAATCTTTGCAGAGTCCTTTCCTCAGTGCAGGGACCTGGAACAAGATAGCACAGGCTGGGCACAGGGAGACCAAGTCAGACCACAGTCAAACTAAGACTGAAGGTGATGGGGAGGAAGTAGTCTCTTGTTCTGAGGGATCTGATGAGTAGCTAGGTTCTGCTTGTCTCCTGAGCCAAGCCCTAAGAGCAAATGTAGCTTCTTCCTCAGCAGAGAGGGAAAAATGAAGTCCTCACCCCTGGGATGGAGTTTGTTGGGTTTCCAAAGGGAATGAAAGTGGCTGGGGTTGGACAAAGCAGCGCTGGGAGAGGTTGCTGCAGTCTGAAGGGAGCAGGGAATCTGCCCCTGGCCTCACTGCCTGGGGAGATTCTGGCTCAGATCCGTAAGCAGGGATGGGTGGCAAGCAGGAGTTTCCCTTTCCCAGCAGGCATAGCAGAGGCCAGGCACCATCCAGCTGTGTTTCCCCTGGCAGGCTCCCATCAGCATCTCCCCACAGCAGCCATCAGCCTTGGGTGTGAGAGGAGAGCTTCCCAGGAGCACTTCTGCTGGATTGAGATCTCCATGAGCCCACAGGGTTCTGGTGGCTGGCAGCAGACAAATCCAAGTTGCAGAGGGATAAGATGTTTAGGTTAAGGGGCTGGAGGAGCACCCAGTGATGGGGAAGACAGGGACCTCAGAAAGGCTGATGGCCAAGCCCTTTTGTGCAGTGAAGAACAACACCCTCAGCTTTACCCAGCCATGAGAGAAGAAAAAAACCCAACAAATGACAAGTAAAAACCCTTCCAGGCACAGGACTGAGCTCAGTTTAGAACCAAGCCATCCCAGGGGAGCTGACAGAGCACCAGGCACCATGGGAAAACAGAGACACATGCTTGCAGGGAGAAAACATGAGCATCCCTGAAAAGCCTTGCTCCAGCCACACAGATGCTGTCAGGGCTTGGCTCTGGGAACCTCAGCCCACACCTCCACTCTCAGCAGTAAACCAGAGCTGGACTCTGGTCTCCCAAGCTGGGCAGAAGGTGGAGGTGTGCCCATGGGTCCCCCAATGCTCCCTATCCTTGGCTGCACGGGGACACTTCCTCACTGTGCTCCTTGTCCCTGACCAGCAGCACTGTGTGTTGGCCACCGCTGGACACAGCCAGCACTGCTCGCTTCTCCAGCTGCTTGCCAGTCATCTCCACAGGGCTCCAGACATCCTCCTCCTCCCCTGTGCCCAGCTGGTAGTTGGTGCCCATGCCCCAGGCAAACGCTCGTCCTGCAGAGGAGGTGATGAGGCAAGTTAGGCTTTCCAAGTGCCTGGCTGCTGGATGGGGTGGGAAGGGAATCCAGCAGCCAAAGGCAAGGGGCAGGGGGATGAGGGATGGGTGCCAAACACACAGGCAGCAGGAAAGGACTGGCAGCTCAACAACTCCCTCCTGGCCAGCACAAACCTTGCTGCCAAGGGCCCACAAAACTCTTGCAGCAACTACTGCCCAGCTGCCCTTGGCCTTGAGTGCTCAGTCAGCACCAGGCCTTGGCTCCAGTCCTGGACTCAGCCAGCTGCTGTGCACAGCTGGCTGGATCTAGGGGAGCTGGGATGGATGGATGAAGGTACATGGCATCCAGGGCAGCTGGGATGGGCAGATGAGGGGTGGAGAGGGTACATGGGTTCATGAGGGCCGGGAGGGATGGATGCATGGATGGATGCATGGAGGAAGGGATGAATGGATGGATGGACGAAGGTTGGGGAGGGTACATTGGATGCAGGGAGGCTGGGAGGGAGGAATGGGTGGATGGGTGAGGGGTGGGAAGGGTACATAGGAATGTGTTAACAAGCCCACTGAAGCCCCTGGCACTCACCATCACTGCTGACAGCATAACTAACTGATGCACCACAGGCGACAGAAGTGATGTTGGGCAGCTCTGGGATGACTGTGGGTTTGCTCTTCTCCTCTGTCCCTGCCCCAAGGCCCAGCCGGCCGTACTCTGCCCTGCCCAGGCTGTAGGCTTTACCTGCAGCACAACAGACACAACAAAGAGGTGACTTGAGGGGAGATAGAAGCCCACAGCAGGCCACAGCTACACCCTTTCCCTTCGCTCTGACTCCTGGAGGAGCATCACTCCTCCCTAGCACACCCTAGATCCCAACTAGGAGGAGCTCAGGGTAGAAGCTACCCTGGAGCTCCCCAAAATCAAGAGGGTGGGTGAGTGCCTGAACACACTACTGAGCCTCCCAGAGCAGAGGTCACAGGTGACTGACTTTCCTGCCACCCTCTCTGCCCTCTGCTGCAAATTCACACTGCCTTCAACACCAAAGGCTTGAGGATTCCAGCACATCACCCTCTCCCCAGCACCTCCCCAGCCAGGCTGAGGGCTGGGGGAGACCCTCCCCCACTCCTGCTCTACGTCACTCCCAGCCCACCCACCACATTGCTGCTCACCCTTCGAGTCCACGCACACAGTATGGTGCTGCCCCCCAGAGAACCCCACCCACGACGTGGTGGGCAGCTCGAAGCAGATCAGCTTCTGTGGGGAGAAGCAGGACTCGGTGCTCTCGGTCCCTGTGGGGTAGGATGCACAAAGCCAGGCAGATCAGCTCCCCAGGCATGGACAGCCCAGGCCAGGCACTGGCACTGAGCCATCCACCCTGGGGCTCACCCCACCAGACATTAACACAGCTCCCCCCCAAAGTCCCCCATATCCAATTTCTGCTCAAACCCACCAGCTGCAGGGGCTGGGATCTAAACCCAGAGCTACGCAGGGGTGTTCCCACCCCAGTTCCCAGCTCTCGTGTGCCTGGTGGCTATTTGGCCTTCAAGATCTGGGCTGCCCAGCAGCAACCTCCCACCACGTGAACGCAGCACAGCACCAGGGAGTCTGCAGCCAGAGTAAAGCAGGCAGGACATCCAGAGGGATACAGGCAAAGCTCACCCAGCTGGTGGTAGTTGGAGAGGCCAAAGCCATAGACATGTCCCTCCTGCGTGACAGCCAAGGTGACATAAGCCCCGCAGAAGACATCCTGGAAGTGCACTTTGCCTCTGTGGCCTCTGCCTCTGACAGGGACACGCTGGGGCATCAGCAGGCGCTCTGAGGGCAGGAGACACAGCGTCACCACCACGACTAAGCACTGACACCCTCCTCCTTCCCCCTTTAGAGCCAGCTCACTGCAGCTTTGCACCCCAGCCCTTGAGCAGCAGGGCAAGAGACTGTGCCTCTTTGCTCCTCTGCAGACACAGCACCACCTGCCCCGAACATCACAGGAACTCACGCAGTCCTTTTCTCCCTCCTCGGCTGGCAAAGAGTGAGGGCACTCTCCCCAGCTGGCCCTGCTCGCCACAGCCACACGTGAACAGGTCACCATCTGCTGTTACCATCACAAAGTGGTCATTTCCTGGGGGGAGAAGAAGGACACAAGTGAAGCAGGAACCCAGCAAGACCCCAGGGCTGAGATCCCACATGTCATCTGCAGCTCTCTAGGATTCACTGGCGTTTACTGCACCGGCTACCTGGAGATCAGCTTCTAACAAAACCCCAACATCTCCCTCTTCCTGATCCTAGTTCCCCAATCAAGACTCCAAAGAAGTTTTTCTGTGAAGGTTTTGGGGCACAGCTCCCCCTCAACCTCACCAGGGCCCAGGACAAATTCCCTGGCTGCTATTCTCAGCTTCCCCAAGTCTAGAAGGGGGTGAGCACTTTGCCCTCCCGAGCTCACAGTTAGGACCCTCTTGCAAGGCATTTTACACCACAGCCCATCAAATATTAACACTACCGTTGGCCTTAGAAGAACCATGAGGTCTGTTCTCTCAAGAGCCACACAAGAAGCAGCACACCCTTGGATGTGCCTCCGAGTAGCCAAGAGGGAGGAAACGGACATGGACCTCATGCATCTTCACCTCCTCCCGTGGGCTGGGACAGCCTCGTGCACCAGCCTGCCTTGTCCTTTCTCTACAACCTTGCTCACCTGAGGCTATTTTCATCACCGGTGCTCCAAGCTGGAGCAGCATGGGCACAGAGCTCCTCTTCATGGGCTCCAGTAAACCAATCATGCCGTTGTTATCCTGGCAGGAGAGACAGAAAGGGGTCATGGGAGCAGTAAGCAGCAAGCAGAGCTTCCAGCCTCTGAGAAAACAACATACCCGGAAAGAGCCCCAGACAAACACTCTGCCATCCTCGGTCAGTGCAGCTGAGTGACTGTCCCCTGCAGACACCTGCACTACCACCTCCTGCAGCTCCACCAGCCCTGGCTTGCTCTCCGACCCTTCTGATGAGGTGTCACGGCCCAGGGCACCTTCGTCATTGCAGCCAAAGGTGTAGATCTGCACACAGAGGGAGACACTCAGCATCACACAATGCTTTGGGTGGGAGCTTCCAGTCCTCACATCCTTTCTCTGGCCTCCTCTGCACCTGCTCCAACAGCTCCATGTCTCTGCAGTGCTCAAGACTTCAGAGCTGGAGCCAGCACTGCAGGGGAGGTCCCAGAAGGGGACCTGCAGATGCAACAGCTTGAGTGTCAAACCAGCAGACTGACACCCACCCGGCTGAATTATCCCTCACTCCCCTCACACTTTGTGCTTCATGCCACACTCATGCCCAGATCTAGATATATCCACACATCTAGCCAGAGCAGTGTCCCACTCACACCTCCTGCTCCACAACACATCCTAGAGCTTTTTGGCAAGCACAGCTCAGCCTCCCCACTTCCCCTTGGAGCTGCCTCCTCCATGCTGCACTCACTTTGCCTGTCTGGCTGAGGCACACTGTGTGCATCCCTCCAGCTTCCACCTGCACCATCATCTCCGGCAGTGGCACCAGGGCTGGTTTCTTCCTCTCCATCACCTCCTCACCCAGGCCCAGCTGGCCAACATCTCCCTGCCCCAGTGTCAGCACCAGGCCAGGCTGTGTGCGGTGGGAGGGGTGGCAGACTGTGGGGCAGAAAGGAGAGAAAGAACATAGACAACATAGCCCGGGGTACAACCATCTGGTTGTCAACAAAGCTGGGCCCTGCGAGCAGGGAGGGAGAACTCCCAGGGGGGTTTCTTACTTTTAATCTTCTTCCTTTCAGGAGACTTTTCAGCCTTCCCTCGTCTCCTCTTCACAGGGCTCCTCCTCTTCTCAGCGTGCTTCTTCACAGTCTGTATCCTTGGCATAGTGCTCCAGATCTAAAGATCAGGGACAGCCCGTTATGGGTCACCCAGGGAGCTGCCAAGTTGGTTGGAGTCCCCCCGGTGTAAAATCACCTCGCATCTCCTGAGGAGCCAAGGACTCAACTAGCATTTGAGCACCAGTCTCTAGTCCCACTTGGGAAAAACGCTGGGCATTTTCTCACAGCTTTTATCCACGGTCCCCACTCTCGTGCTGACACAAGCCCTGCCACCCTTCAGCTCTGGGCAGCTGACACCAGGAAAGGCAAGGGAGGGCTCCAGCACCACTCTGCTCTCCCTGAGGCTATGCCCACTATCTGCACCCCACGCACGATCATGGTCCCGCAAGGGAAGCCTCAGCAGGGAGCACTCTGCTCTCCTGACGCATCCCCACACTGAGCCCAGCTAACCCCCCCGCACCAAGCCGATCCCAAGATGTTGCACCCCAGCTCACCTCGTCGGAGCGATCCCAAGTGCGTCCACACCTGACAAGCTCCTGTTGTGTTTAGCTGTGCCAGAGCGATCCGATCCGTGCCTTGCGCCCCAGGTCTCGTGCCCGGTCTAACCATCCCAGTCATAGAATCATAGAATGGTTTGGGTTGGAAGGGAATCTGGATGTCATCTAGTGCAATCCCCCTGCAACCTGATCCCCAACTAGATCAGCTTGCCCAGAGCCCTGGCAAACCTCACCTGCAATGCCTCCAGGGATGGGAACACAACCACCTCCCTGGGCAACCTGGTCCAGTGTTCCACCACCCTCGTGGTGTGCAACTTTTTCCTAATATCTAGTCTAAAGCTACTCCTCTCCAACTTAAAACCATTGCCCCTTGTCCTTTCTCTACAGGCGTTTGTAAACAGGCCTTCTCAAA
>VWZO01017318.1:75719-119305 GCA_013396975.1 Bucco capensis
CGGGGGGGGGGGGGGGGGGGGGGGGGGGGGGTAGGCAGAGCTCATGTGCATGGGGATAGGGGCAGGGCGGGTGGATGCCACTGTCACTGCCACTGTTCTGTCACTCAGGGGCTTGGGAGCAGGAGTTGCCTCTGCTGGGTTGTTAGGCAGGAGGCCCCTCTTGGGTGGGAGAGGAGGAGAAGGCTTGGACAAGCTGGTTCCGCTGTTCATTGCTTGAGAGAGTTCAGCTGAGGAATATAAAGCACAAAAGGCACTGTTTTGAACTGGGTAGTTTACAGACAGCATAGAAGCATGGGATGGTTTGGGTGAGAAAAGATCTATCAAGGGCAGCTAGTTCAATCCCCCTGCAGTCACCAGGGACATCTCTAACTACACCAGGTTGCTCTGAGTCCCAAACAACCTGACTTGGAATGATACCAGGGATGGGACATCTACCACCTCCCTGGGCAAGCAGTGTCACCACCCTTCCCACAACTAGATATCCATCACCAGTATGGAATAAGCATGGCCCTAGACTGAGCAATTTCTATTGCTTTTCTGTTAGAGCATAGTGCCAAAAATAACCAGGTTGCAAGCCTCTAGAGTTTGTCCTTCCTGCAGCAAAGGTAGCACTTGGGAGAGCAGCCAGAAACAAGCAGGCTGGGAGAGAGATCTGTGCATCCTGCTGCTCTGGAGAGAAAGAGAGAGGGTGAGAACGAGCACTAGCTCTCAAGTGACAGCAGATGGAGCTCACCCAGACCAGCGCTGCCGCAGCCAAGGGACGCAGGTATGTAGCACACTTTATGGCTATATTTACAGCATCGGTTTGCAAAGGAATCTGAGACAGGCAGGACACCCCAGGCTCCAGTGGTGTTAACAGCTCCCTTGCACACTAGAAAACTTTCTTTGGGAAGTCTCACTCCAAAGCAAAAGTCAACAGAACTGCAGGCAGCAGAGGGAACAAGTTGCTGCCAGCAGCTGCTGCCTGCTTCAGGAGGAAGTTCTGCTCTACTGCATCTGCAAACTGCTCCTTAAGCCTCATATAAACCTCTCTGAAACTACAAAAAAACCCAAAAACAAACAAAAAAAGCAGCTCTATGGAGAAGGACGTGGGAGTGCTGCAGGACAATGAGTTCACCATGAGGCAGCAATGTGCCCTTGTGGCCAAGAAGGCCAATGGTCTCCTCAGGTGGATGAAGAGTGTGACCATCTACTCTGCCCTAGTAAGGACACATCTGGTCCAGTTCTGGGCTCCCCAGGTCAAGAGAGACAAGAAACTACTGGAGAGAGCCCAGCAAAGGCTCCCAAGATGCTGAGGGCACTGGAGCATCTGTGGCAGGAGGAAAGGCTGAGAGCCCTGGGGCTGCTGAGCCTGGAGCAGAGCAGAGCCAGAGGGGAGCTGCTCCATGCTCAGCAAGAGCTGAAGGGTGCAGGGGGCAAGAGGCTGGGGCCACACTCTGCTCAGTGGTGCCCAGGGCCAGGCCAAGGGGCAATGGGCACACACTGGAAGCCAGGAGGTTCCAATCCCTGCCATGCTGGGATTCTGTGATTACTGATAAGTACTGATAGGCAGGCTGACTTGTGCTACCAAGGCTGGTCTTTTATTGTTAGGGATACAAAATAACTAGCAAAACTTCCAGAAATACCTAACAGCCTTGAATCTGCATAGAGTTTATCTGCTGTGTGATAGAAGACAGGAGAGGTGGAGAGACCATGCCATACCACAGAAAATTCCATCTGAGGTTCCTCAACCCCACCATGGCTCTGAGGGAGGAGGTTGCTTTTTGCTTTAGGAGTTTGTAAGCTTTCACATGCACATATCAGTGGCTTCTTGGGCTTGGAAAGGTTTTGCCCTTGTGCATGAAGAGGATCAGCTTGACTGCAGGGTGATGGTGCCACAGGAATCTGCAGTGCCAGACACCACGAGAGGGTGCTGTGAGCAGGGAGTGCTTCCCCCAGATAAGGCTGCAGAGCTGCAGAGAGGTGGGCACATTTTTGGGATGTTTAGCATTTTCAGACTTTCCCCTTGTAGATTAAGGGCCAGATTGTGCAAGCCACAGAGTACCCTCAGCTCCCATCCACTTCAGCCCAGAGGGATTCCAGTATCTCCTCAGCAGTACTCAGAGCCGAGCAGGACCAGGCTCTAGTCACCTTTGGGTAATAACTGATTTTGAAAGAGAGCAAATAGTTGGTGGAAGGAAGAGACAGAGGTGGGCTGGGTGCTGCTCTGAGCCTCCTCCAGAGCCAGCCCCTCTCTCCCTGCAGTGTGATAAACCAAGGGCACAATTGGCACAACCTCCTGGGATGTGCCACTGTGGCCAGGTCTGGTGCTCTGGCTCAGGCAACAGCAAGTGCAGCTCCTGGAGCCTGCTGGTGGCAACAACTAGCAGGGCTGTGCCCAGCTGCCAGCAGAGGGACAGCACTGCCTGCTCTGCTTGCTCTTTCAACCTGAGGCTGACTGAATTCCCATAGTAAGTGTTTCCTGAGCCTTACTTTCAGCTGCTGCATCGTTGACACCAGAACTGCTCAGAGAATGAACACAAGGGAACATCTTGTCTGCCCTGCAGAAAAGGCCTTGGGGTGCTGGTGGCTGAGAAGCTGGCCATGAGCAAACAGTGCACGCTGGCAGCCCAGAAGCACAATGGCATCCTGGGCTGCAGCAAGAGAAGCGTGGCCAGCAGAGCCAGAGAGGTGATTCTGCCACTGCACTCTGCTCTGCTCACACCTCCTCTGCAATACTGGGTCCAGTTCTGGAGCCCTCAACACAGAAAGGACATGGAGCTGATGGAGCAGGTGCAGAGGAGGCCACGAGAATGCTCAGGGGCTGGAACACCTCTGCTCTGAGGACAGGCTGAGGGAGCTGGGATTGTTCAGCCTGGAGAACAGAAGGCTTCAGGGGAACTACTAGTGACCTTCCAGGACCTAAAGGGAACTTCCAAGCAGGCTGCAGAGGGCCTGTTTGCAAAGGCCTGCAGGGAAAGGACAAGGGGCAATGGTTTGAAATTGGAGAGGAGTAGATTTAGACTTGATTTTAGAAAGAAGTTCCTCCCCACGAGGTTGGTGGAACACTGGCCCAGGTTGCCCAGGGAGGTGGTTGAGTTGCCATCCCTGGAGGCATTGCAGGTGAGGCTTGCCAGGGCTCTGGGCAAGCTGCTCTAGTTGGGGATGTCCCTGCCCACTGCAGGGGGGTTGGACTAGATGAGCTCCAGAGGTCCCTTCCAACCCAAACCAGTCTAGGATTCTATGATCTTCAGGAGGGAACAAAGAGGTGGATCTGCAATTAACAGTCCTCCCTGCCTTAGGTTAGAATAGAGACAAAAAAAAAAGCAGACCCATGCCTGAGTCAGAGCATGCATCAAAGACCTGTGGAGAGCTCATGAAGCCAGTTCCACTGCTGC
This sequence comes from Bucco capensis, assembly GCA_013396975.1. Lineage (NCBI taxonomy): Eukaryota > Metazoa > Chordata > Aves > Piciformes > Bucconidae > Bucco > Bucco capensis. The sequence continues at coordinate 79,097 of VWZO01017318.1, forward strand.
TGTTTATCCACAGCAACAAAGCAAGGCTCCCCCAGCAATGACTGCATGCATGCTGCAGTTACAGCCCCATGGTGCTCGATGGAGAGCTGCAGAGCCTCTCCCTGCAGCTGCATTCTCACCCAGGAGACAAAGGGAAAGCTCTTCTCCCTCTCCTCTCCACAGATGCACTGAGGCCAGCCCTGCACTGCTGGGGAGAGGCTGGCTTGGAGGATCTGTTGCATAGGCTGCTGGCTTCAGTACCTCCTGCAATTAGCACTGGGCCACTTCAAATACCATCTGTGGTGTGTGCAAGCAGCTTAAAGAAAACAAGCAAGTATTTCATGGAGTGCTCAGGCATGGTCAGACTAATCAAGCTGGTCTGGCATACAGGAGTGTTTATTACCACCACAGCAAGGTCACTTGTAAAACCTGCTGGAGCAAAGAAAAGCCCCAAGCAGGACTCAGGGCTTCAGTTTGCACTGAAAGCTGTGGCCCTCACCCATGATCTAAGCTCCTAGCACTGCCTGCCAAACCACACCTAGCTAACATCTCCAGTTTCTGTGATAACAGTGCAGATCTGTCTGATTGATCCTCCCAGGAACTTCCCTCCTGAGCTGTACCAACCTCTGCTAATCCAATCCCAAGATTAGCAGGTGGTCTGTGAGATGCTGGGTGGAAATTACCTCATTGCCTCCAGCAATGCTGCAGCTTTCTGACTTCTAAAGTCCCTCAAGAGAGCAGGAACTCATTTAGCTTTCAGAAACTCTCCCCAGATCCTCTCCTTAGAAGTTCCTGGGAAGATTCAGCTCAAATTGCAGTTGAGCTCAATGGGACAAGAGGCAAGGACAAGACTGATATGGCAACACCCTGGGCCACAGACCTTAGAGAGGGAGAATCACAGAACAGTTCCAGCTGGAAGAGACCTTGAAGATCATGAGTGCAGCCTTTGTCCTAGCCCTAGCAACCTGCTAAATGATGCTCCCCAATGCAACATCCACNCAGGGACCTGAGGATAACCAGGCTAGTCTGAAGGAACCAGCCTAGTCTTTTCCCAAAAGCCAGCCTAACCCTCTCCTGGCACAGCTTCATGTCATTCCCTTGGGTCCTGCCTCTGATCACTAGAGAGAAGAGATCAGCTCCTGTCCCTCTGCTTCCTCTTATGAGGAAGTTACAGACCACAATGAGGTCTCCCCTCACTCTCCTCTTCCCCAAGCTGATCAAAGCAACTGAACTTCAGCCACTCCTCATACAGCTTCCCCTCTAGACCCTTCACCATTGCTATATCACACTCAAAACCTTCCCTTAGGAAGGGAAGAGACTCAGAGCAAGGGTATAAAAACTAGCTTTTGGAGGCACTTACCTATTAGTGAGTTGCTGTTTCTGTTGACAGGTTTGGGTGGAGGGACAGGAGGCTGTTTGGCAGGAGCTGTGCTGGTTGTACTGGTGGGAGCAGTAGTGTTGGCACTGGCAAGAGCAAGGGGCAGTGTCCTGGGGGCTGGGGAGGGGACAGCAGTGGAATTGAGTGTCTTTGCTGCAACAGGATCTGTGGAGGAGGCTGTAGTTTTTGCAGTGCTACTAGCAGGCATTGGATCCTTTGCCTGCACTTCATTTGCCTCCTGAGAAGTGGAGGGAGGTCTTTTTGGAGGAAGCAGAGGCTGTCTGGGAATACATGGCTCCTGAGGTGGTTCCAGCTCAGGCCCAGAGTGGCTGCTGGATGAGCCTGCAAAGAGAGACTGGCTTTAAGAGACTGGAGGGCACAGAGTAGGGTGAGCAGAGTCAGATGAGAGTTCAAATCTGATCATGGGACAATCTGAAGCAGTGTTACACACATTTGGTTTCTTACCTTGCCTTTGCTTTGGTTCCTCAGCTGGAACAGGCTTCCTAAGGCTGACTGGCTTTGTGGCCTCTTCCTCCTGGCTGGCTAGGTTACAATCCCCAAGCCCACCAATGGGGACTGTGTGGCCATTCTTCAGTGCAGGAGGGTTCAGCTTGTCTGCTTCTTCACCATCTGCAAGGGGATGGGAGGGAAGAGAAGCAAACACTCAGACAGCAGGAGATGGAGGAGATCTGGCTGAACTGACTGACCATAACTAACCCATACCAACTTCTCTCTGGCTCCTCAAACAGCTGGTGTGCAGTCTGCCTTCTGCAGAGGAGCACAACAACACCAACCAGTTGAAGCTGAGAGCTCTTGATTTTGTCATCAACAAGGAGAACAACACAGCAGTGTATCCCAGCAAGTGTTTTCCTTCTTCAGCAGCCTCTTAATCCACCACCTTGTTTAGAAAGGATGCTACTGCCTTCAAGATCAGTGTGCCCAAAGCTGTGCCACAGCTCCAGGAAGCTGCAACTCCAGGTTCAAAACCTCCAGCAGCTTCTGTTACCTACTCACCATTCCAGAGCAGGCACCAATTCTCTGCTGCAACACCAATTCCAGCCCTAGCCAAGTCATCTGCTGGCCATGCAATAACATATTTTGATTAAGTCATATAATGAGTTGAAGCACTTCTGTTTCTGTCCTGAATTTGGTACAAATATCCCTGGCTCTGCCCAAAGCATCCCACAGCAAGGCATGTTTCTTCATCTTTTTAGCTTTGTTTTCATCATCTCCAGAAGCTGATGGAATTCAGCTTGACTATTTCTGCTTTTACAGATCCTAGCATGGGGTTTTCCCAACTGTTAGAAGCAAGATGTCTAGTGGAAAAAAGCCCACCCTCTTCTCAGCCCATGCCTTCCAGAGCACCTAAAGCCCTAAACACCAGGAGCAAATACCCAACTATTCTCTGCCTGATAGAGCAAACTCTTGGTAATATTATTCCCTCAAACCAGGGCTTAGCATCTGCTCTAATTTGCCTATTTTGATTGCTCTCCCACTCAGGAAAACTTGGGATACATCATCACTTTGATGAGAAACTCTTCACCCTTGCAGCCTAGCCTCTCTCAAGCAATGCCAGTGCATGGCTCCACTGCTCCCATTGCTGATGATTTATTCCCCTGCCCTCTTCACCTTTCCTCTCCCCACCAAGCTATTACCTCCCCTCCCCTAAGCTGGTGTTAACTCAGAAGCTGAAANGGCCTCCCCAAAGCTGAGCAAAGGGGCAGGATCAGCTCCCTGCTCCTGCTGCCAACACTGTTCCTGATAACAGGGACCTGAGGATAACCAGGCTAGTCTGAAGGAACCAGCCTAGTCTTTTCCCAAAAGCCAGCCTAACCCTCTCCTGGCACAGCTTCATGTCATTCCCTTGGGTCCTGCCTCTGATCACTAGAGAGAAGAGATCAGCTCCTGTCCCTCTGCTTCCTCTTATGAGGAAGTTACAGACCACAATGAGGTCTCCCCTCACTCTCCTCTTCCCCAAGCTGATCAAAGCAACTGAACTTCAGCCACTCCTCATACAGCTTCCCCTCTAGACCCTTCACCATTGCTATATCACACTCAAAACCTTCCCTTAGGAAGGGAAGAGACTCAGAGCAAGGGTATAAAAACTAGCTTTTGGAGGCACTTACCTATTAGTGAGTTGCTGTTTCTGTTGACAGGTTTGGGTGGAGGGACAGGAGGCTGTTTGGCAGGAGCTGTGCTGGTTGTACTGGTGGGAGCAGTAGTGTTGGCACTGGCAAGAGCAAGGGGCAGTGTCCTGGGGGCTGGGGAGGGGACAGCAGTGGAATTGAGTGTCTTTGCTGCAACAGGATCTGTGGAGGAGGCTGTAGTTTTTGCAGTGCTACTAGCAGGCATTGGATCCTTTGCCTGCACTTCATTTGCCTCCTGAGAAGTGGAGGGAGGTCTTTTTGGAGGAAGCAGAGGCTGTCTGGGAATACATGGCTCCTGAGGTGGTTCCAGCTCAGGCCCAGAGTGGCTGCTGGATGAGCCTGCAAAGAGAGACTGGCTTTAAGAGACTGGAGGGCACAGAGTAGGGTGAGCAGAGTCAGATGAGAGTTCAAATCTGATCATGGGACAATCTGAAGCAGTGTTACACACATTTGGTTTCTTACCTTGCCTTTGCTTTGGTTCCTCAGCTGGAACAGGCTTCCTAAGGCTGACTGGCTTTGTGGCCTCTTCCTCCTGGCTGGCTAGGTTACAATCCCCAAGCCCACCAATGGGGACTGTGTGGCCATTCTTCAGTGCAGGAGGGTTCAGCTTGTCTGCTTCTTCACCATCTGCAAGGGGATGGGAGGGAAGAGAAGCAAACACTCAGACAGCAGGAGATGGAGGAGATCTGGCTGAACTGATTGACCATAACTAACCCATACCAACTTCTCTCTGGCTCCTCCAACAGCTGGTGTGCAGTCTGCCTTCTGCAGAGGAGCACAACAACACCAACCAGTTGAAGCTGAGAGCTCTTGATTTTGTCATCAACAAGGAGAACAACACAGCAGTGTATCCCAGCAAGTGTTTTCCTTCTTCAGCAGCCTCTTAATCCACCACCTTGTTTAGAAAGGATGCTACTGCCTTCAAGATCAGTGTGCCCAAAGCTGTGCCACAGCTCCAGGAAGCTGCAACTCCAGGTTCAAAACCTCCAGCAGCTTCTGTTACCTACTCACCATTCCAGAGCAGGCACCAATTCTCTGCTGCAACACCAATTCCAGCCCTAGCCAAGTCATCTGCTGGCCATGCAATAACATATTTTGATTAAGTCATATAATGAGTTGAAGCACTTCTGTTTCTGTCCTGAATTTGGTACAAATATCCCTGGCTCTGCCCAAAGCATCCCACAGCAAGGCATGTTTCTTCATCTTTTTAGCTTTGTTTTCATCATCTCCAGAAGCTGATGGAATTCAGCTTGACTATTTCTGCTTTTACAGATCCTAGCATGGGGTTTTCCCAACTGTTAGAAGCAAGATGTCTAGTGGAAAAAAGCCCACCCTCTTCTCAGCCCATGCCTTCCAGAGCACCTAAAGTCCTAAACACCAGGAGTAAATACCCAACTGTTCTCTTCCTGACAGAGCAAACTCTTGGTAATATTATTTCCCCAAACCAGGGCTTAGCATCTGCTCTAATTTGCCTATTTTGATTGCTCTCCCACTCAGGAAAACTTGGGATACATCATCACTTTGATGAGAAACTCTTCACCCTTGCAGCCTAGCCTCTCTCAAGCAATGCCAGTGCATGGCTCCACTGCTCCCACTGCTGATGATTTATTCCCCTGCCCTCTTCACCTTTCCTCTCCCCACCAAGCTATTACCTCCCCTCCCCTAAGCTGGTGTTAACTCAGAAGCTGAAAGCAAAAATCCCAAGAAGCCAAGAGCTCCCTAGGCTTTTCTTTTGTGCCAGGAACCAGTGGTGGTTGCCCAGAGGAGACAGAGGCAGCTGTGCCTGGGCTGCAGCTTCCCTGAGGCACAGGAAGTACAGACAGCAACAAGGAGTTTCCTCCTCAGCCAGGGCTGAAACTCAAGAGATGAGATGGAGCTTTTTATAGAAGCAATTGCCTCTGGCTAGCTGTAGGTTTCAGTAGAGGAGACAAGAACAGTATGATCTCCCTTTCCTCACCACTCAAACCTTGCATGCCCTTTCCTGAAAGGCTCCTGATGGCTATCTCACAGCACCTCACTCCTGACTTCAGTTCCAGTGACCTCCAGCAAGGTCAAGCCAGTCCAACACCATCCTCTTTAAACTGGACATTAGAAAGAAGTTGCTCCCCATGAGGGTGGTGGAACACTGGCCCAGGTTGCCCAGGGAGGTGGTTGAGTTGCCATCCCTGGAGGCATTGCAGGTGAGGCTTGCCAGGGCTCTGGGCAAGCTGCTCTAGTTGGGGATGTCCCTGGCCACTGCAGGGGGGTTGGACTAGATGAGCTCCAGAGGTCCCTTCCAACCCAAACCATTCTAGGATTCTAGGATTCTTTCCTTACTGGGAGCCCAGCACAACCTACAGACCACCAGCCCAGACAGCAGCAGGACCTCCTCTCCTGGCTGCACCAGGTTGGAAAGCCTTCACTGTAGTCCTTCCCAACCTCCTCACTCAAACATTGTCATCCAACGTTAGGACAAGAGGCAATGGGAGCAAGTTGGACCACAGGAGGTTTAGTATTAACACGAGGAGAAACTTGTTTGCAGTGCAGGTGCCAGAGCACTGGCCCAGGCTGCCCAGGAGCCTGTGGAGTCTCCTTGTCTGGAGCCATTGCAGAGCTGCCTGGACACATTGCTGTGTGAGCTGGTCTAGGTGCTCCTGCTCTGGCAGGGGGGTTGCACTAGATGATCTTTCCAGGGCCCTTCTAACCCCTAACATTCTGTAATTCACTCACTCACTCACCTCAAAGGGTTTCCAGCATATTTCCCCCTCCCTTTAGAACTTGCCTAAGAAAATTCACTGACCTTGTAAGAGCAGGTTTTATAACTGCAAAGAAACACAAGAGCCTGCCATCACCATCTTATGACTGCCCAAGTGTCTTAAACTCACAGGAGGGATTAAGATAATGTGCTTCCTAATCTCCCCCTCCTGACAACACTGACTGCTCCCTCCTGCCTTGGCTCTGCACTTTGCCCAGGCTCTAGCCATCCTCTGCTTCTTAAGCCAGATCAGATGACTCAAAACAGAAAATGATTCCATCTCCTAGCCACTCTCCTGTTACACTCCTGCAGTTTGGAAGATTCTCTCCTCTGTCATCTTTAGTTGAAATCTGGTTACCCAAAGCCTTTGATCTCTCTGCCACAGTTTCATCCTGTGACCTCATATACTTTTGTACCCCAGTGAGCTCCTCCTCCTCCTCCTCCAGCCCAGCATTCACACCCTGGGGTGCTTGTAGATGGTTTTCATTACAGAGCAGCTGCAAACAACTCTGTTCAGACTTTTCCTCTCAGTTTTGCTTTCAGTGGTTTGGTCTGAAAACCACTTTTTCACCTCCACTTTTCCTCTTTCTTAGAAAGAAACCCCTGAGATTGGCATTAGGGTTAAGGCTGTCTCTGCAGTATGGTTTTCAAGGGGCAATTCATAGACTGGTTTGGGTTGGAAGGGACCTCTGGAGCTCATCTAGTCCAACCCCCCTGCAGTGGCCAGGGACATCCCCAACTAGAGCAGCTTGCCCAGAGCCCTGGCAAGCCTCACCTGCAATGCCTCCAGGGATGGGAACTCAACCACCTCCCTGGGCAACCTGGGCCAGTGTTCCACCACCCTCGTGGGGAGGAACTTCTTTCTAATGTCCAGTTTAAATCTACTCTTCTCCAATTTAAAACCATTGCCCCTTGTCCTTTCCCTGCAGGCCTTTGCAAACAGGCCCTCTGCAGCCTGCTTGGAAGTTCCCTTTAGGTCCTGGAAGGTCACTAGTAGGTCCCCTGAAGCCTTCTCTTCTCCAGGCTGAACAATCCCAGCTCCCTCAGCCTGTCCTCAGAGCAGAGGTGTTGCAGCCCCTGAGCATTCTCGTGGCCTCCTCTGCACCTGCTCCAGCAGCTCCATGGCCTTTGTGTGCTGAGGGCTCCAGAGCTGGCCCCAGTATTGCAGAGGAGGTGTGAGCAGAGCAGAGTGCAGTGGCACAATCACCTCTCTGGCTCTGCTGGCCACGCTTCTCTTGCTGCAGCCCAGGATGCCATTGTGCTTCTGGGCTGCCAGCGTGCACTGTTTGCTCATGGCCAGCTTCTCAGCCACCAGCACCCCAAGGCCTTTTCTGCAGGGCTGCTCTCCATCATCTCATCCCCAGCCTGGATTGATAGTGCTCCACATTGCTGTAAGCCAAAGGCCACACTGTCACCCAGAGAGGTGAGCTGCAGCCCACCACACAGTCCTGCCCTGTACCCACAGCAGCCAGGTCATAGCATCATGGAGTTGTTTGTGTTGGAAAGGACCTTGCAAGTCCATCCCTTGTCATCAACCAGGGAAATCTCCAACTAAAGCAGGTTGCTCAGAGCCTCAAACGACCTGATCTGGAATGGTTTCAGGGATGGGACATCTCCCACCTCTCTGAGTAGCCTGGGACAGGGTCATACCACCCTCAGTATAAAAATTTTCTTCCTTCTATCTAGTCTAAATCTCCTCTTTTAGTTTCAAACTATCACCTTGACAGGCCCTGCTAAAAAGTCTGTCTCCATCTTTCTGATAGGCCCTTGAAGTACTGAAATGCTGCAAGAAGATCTCCCTGGAGCCTTCTCCTCTCCATGCTGACCAGATGATAGTGACTAGATGATGAAATGATCTGGCTGAGTTGTTATTTTGGCAGGGTGGTCCCAACTCAGAGGCATCAGGGATGACACAAAAGCAGATAAGACTTCTTTGACAACAGGGCAAGCTTAGATAAGCTTAGTCATGACTCACTCTGACACCATACCATGAAGCATCTCAGCTGTAACTCTTGGAGGAAATGTCCCCTACCCAGGCAGCAATAAAGTCATCAGTTGGTTTCTTTTTCCAAGCCCAAAGCCTTGGAAGCAGAGCTGTGAGGTCAGCACCATTCCTGCAGCAGCTGGAGTGCAGTCTGGAGTGTGCTCAGAACACAGTGGAGATGGTGAGTGCCAAGTGTGACAGAGGAGCTCAGCAGGACAGGATGAGGAGAAGGACACATACAAGAGGGACAGGATGGGAAGTGACACACACATCCCCTCCCCACTGGCAGCACTTGGAAGATGTCCAAGTCAGGCATTATACCTTCTTAGCAACACCTTCCCAACTGACCAGGCTGGAAAGGTTAGAGGAGAGGAACCAAATCAGCAAAAAAGCCCTTAATTTTGTCTCCCAAGAAGAAAGAAGAATGGCTGTGAGGGTGAGATTTGCTAGAGGAAGATCAGCTAACACAGAAGACAGACAGGAAGAGGAGGATGAGGAGAAGTTCATTTGCAGACTCACCCTGCTCAGGGTCTTCCAACAGAACCCCTCTTTTTACCAGCTCCTCTCTTGGCTTTCGCATAGAAATCTTTCGTTCTAAAACTGATATTAAATTGGAAAAAAAGCACTCAGCAAACAGGGCAAGCTGCAAGGGCAAGGAGATACTTTAAAAGGGATCCTCTGGAGGAAATAAAAGGGCTTTACATTTCACTAGTTTTGCCTGGATTAAGAGAAGGGAGGAGGAACTGCATGTTCAGGCCTGCACTTCACACTAGATTGGTGATGGAGGAGCCAACCCTCCCTTCCCACAGCTGCTTGGGGAGGTGCCTTGCAAGAAAGGAATTTGTCTGAAGCTACTGCTCCATGGCAAGGTGTTTCTGGAGAGATTGTAGGTGCCAGCCCACCACCAAAGTCATATTTTGGTTCTTAGACATGTCAGCACTCAAGCTTGTGTCAACAAGCCCTTCTCACCAGCCAGCTGGCTAATGGCAGCTTTCCCAAGTGGAGGAAAGGACTCCCACCCAGCCCCAAATTACTCTACCTTCTGAAGTCTCCTTAAATTTGTCACTGCTTTTCTTTTTCCTCCACTTCCAGGGTTTGAAGATCTTGCCAAAACTTGAGAACTTGCTTTTCCTCTTGGTAGGAGGTGTGGTGTCACCTGCTTCCAACACATCTACCCCCATGCTGGCATCAGCTGGAGGGTGATCCACCTCTTCAGCTGCATGGAAGAGAATCAAGGAGTTACCTTTGTGCTGCAGGTAACAGCTGCTATCTCCCAGCAGCCTCCCCTCCCACTCTGGGGAATGGTGGGGCACACTCATGCAAAGAAGGCAGCCAGACTCCATGCCTCCAGGCACCCCACCAGCACCTCACAGCAGCCTGGGGATGATGAGTGGGGGTTCTGATGTTAGCAGTGCACAGGCTTTCTACCCAAAGCAGCCTTAGTTTACATTTGCAGTGTCACAGCTTCACCCAAGGGACACAAATCACTCTGCTGCAGTTTCCTCTTTTCAGCTGGAAGTGCCTGGTGCTAGACACCAAGAATGACATGAACAGAAATACCTCCTAGACTTATCATAGAATCCTAGAATGGTTTGGGTTGGAAGGGACCTCTGGAGCTCATCTAGTCCAACCCCCCTGCAGTGGNCATTGTGCTTCTGGGCCAACACTGACATTACCAGACCCAGTACAACAGCTCTAGGTGCCAGAACTCAGCCTCACTGATTCCCCCCACACACACACTCTATAAATAAGACCAGCAAAGCTAGCCAAGAGCAACAATGACACAGGAAAGCAACACAATACAGCTCTGAGCTCCACCTACAGCCCTCCAGGTCTCTGGAGAACAACACAAGAAGGACACAGAGGTGGGAAGGGACATGCAAAAAAAAAAACCAACCCTCCAAACCTAACCCAACTTGCTGCAACAAGAAAAAAAGCTCATAAAGAAACAACTTGTGAAGCAGAATGAGAGCAGGAAACTCTAAGGCTGACAATTCTGGCTTGCCTTGTGCTGCTGTTCTCTGGGTGTTTGATGAAACAGGAGGGAACACTTACAATTAGCAGAGACTAGCACACACACAATCTAAGTGAAGGCAGCTGGTGGTCTGCTTCATGGGCTGAAGTTACAGAGTGAGAATCCCTTGGCTCCAGCACTGAGGAAGACAGGAGTGTCCAGGAAAACAGGCAGTAAGGGGAACAGAGCCTGGAGATATCCTGCAGCCCCAGGCCACAGCTCTGCCAAATGCTGCACTCTGTGGGCTGAGCCGCTGCACTGCTAACTGCACTTGTGTCTCTTATTTCTGAGCCCTCAAGACAAATGTGCTGGAGTTTACAAACCACCTGGGATCACAACAGACCTTTTAGTCAACTTCAGGCAAGCCTGGATGATGTGCCTGCAGAAAAGACAATACCCTGTAGGCCATGGAGAAAGTTCAGCCAAGAATCCCATCTCCTGAGGCTGAGAGACTGGGAAAGGAATTTTAGGGGAGGCACATAGGACAAAGAGCTAATAACATATCACTATATCCTACAAATATCCACCAATACAGACCCAGATAGAATCATTAGGGTTGGAAAAGACCTCTAGGATCATCAAGTCCAACTGTTAACCTAACACTGCCAAGTCACCACTAAACCATGTCCCTCAGCACCACAGCTACATGGCTGCCCTGGGCAGCCTCTTCCAACGCCTAAGCACTCTTTCAATGAAGAAATTACTCCTAATGTCCAACCTAAACCTCCCCTGGAACAACTTGAGGCTGTTTCCTCTCATCCTGTTGCTTATTACTTGGGAGAAGAGGCCAAACCCCTCCTGACTCCAACCTCCTTTCAGGAAGATGAAGAGAGCAAGAAGATCACCCCTCAACCTCCTATTCTCTAGGCTAACCAACCCCAGTGCCCTCAGCTGCTCCTCACACTTGTGCTCTAGATCCTTCCCCAGCTTCCTTACCCTTCTCTGGACACACTCCAGCACCTCAATGTCCTTCTTATAGTGAGGGTCCCAAAACTGAACCCAGGATTTGAGCTGTGGCCTCCCCAGTGCCCAGTCCAGGAGGACAATCCCTGCCCTAGTCCTGCTGCCACACTAGTGCTGATCCAAGGCAGGATGCTGGTGGCTTTCTTGGCCACCTGGGCACACTGCTGCCTCAGTTTCATCTACTGCTGACCAACAAACACTCCCAGGTCCTTTTCCTTTGGCAGCTTTCCAGCCACTCTACCCCAAGCAAAACAAAAAAAATCCAACAGCAGAAAACTGAGAGGCTTGGTGCAGCTCTACCTGCAAGCCCACAGTGCTTCCCAGTGGGAGATTCCCGAGCTCAGGAAGCATTAAGCACAGGGAGCCTCAGCCACAGACTCCTGAGGGGTCACTGCAGGACAGACAAACCTCATGAGCACAAATAAAAAGGGAGATCACTGAAAAACAGGGAAGAGAAGAGCAACAGAGTCCATGGTGAGAGCACAAGGGAAAGCAGGGAGTGTTTTAGCAGGAGGATGTAGATCACATGCAAGAAGTGCAGCTTGAAGCAAGTGATGAAGAAAAGCAGCCCAGGACTCTGCTTTACTGGACAAGCTGATTTTGGCCATTTTAGACCTTCCCTAAGAGGCAAGACCCTTGCAGCTCTGTGCAGGTTTCTCTCCCCTCCCTCTTAGCACTCCAGGTTTTACACAGTGGTGGTTCATTGCTGGGATTTTGCTGCTGGGTTGTTGGTTGTGGGGTTTTCTTCCCCTTAAATGAGTTCCCTAACCGAAAGCTCACTCAGAACCAGTGAAAAGCTGATGCCAGCCAACATTCACTTGAAAAAGCAAGATCAATTTGGCACCTGAGCTGCATCTTTCAAAAATCAGGCTTCAAAACAGGAGAGAAATTGGGTGGAAAGTAACATACAAGATGTCAGCACTGATCTGTGATTTTCCTGCAGCTCTAGTCTGTGATTTTCTGCTGGGAGGGAGGAAGTAGAGATTAAAAAGAAAAAGCATTTCAAGCTCCCAGAAACCCAAGATGAATTGTCTGGATGTTTAGAGGTACTTTCTTCAGAGACTAGAACATTAGGCCTGGAGTTGTACATGCAATCTGAAAAAGCAGCATTCACTTTGCTCAACAGAGCATTCCCAAAGTTTTCCAGGCAGGCAAAATGCCTTTGCCAGGCACAAACTGTGGGCTGAATTTGGATCCCAAGAGCCAGGCACAAGCATTTCCATCACCTGTCCAAGGGTTGCAAGAGTACTGAAGGCAGATGTACCAAACCTTCCCTGAATGGCTCTTAGGAATGGCACTGATGTGCTGTTTGCCACCCAAGGTGTCAGAGTGCTGCACTCAGCAAAATAAGTAATTAAAAGAAAACTCAACCATCAGGTCTGCAGATTGACAAAGAGAGACCTCAGCAAGCTGGGATGTCTCCACTCCCAATTAGAGGGAGGACAACAGGCATTGCCCTGCCACAGTCACCTCTGAGGAACAGTGGATGAGTTGAAACTGCTGAGACACAACATCCCCAAAGCACAAGCAGCAAGGTGCAGGGAGGGTAGGGAGAGCCCACAGCAAGTTTTAATCCAGGAGGAAGAACCTTTCAGCAGCTTCTGCAGCCCAGGTCTGGCTGTCAACTGAAATACCAGCTCAGGGTGGAGTTTCACACCAGGTGCCTGACTGCCAGGAGCTGCAATCATGCAGCTTAATCCAGGAGCTACATTTCACAATGACATTCAGCAGCCATGGAGGGGAACTCAGCACTTGCCTCTCTGCCATGCAACTCCATCCCTGAATCCCAGCATGGTCACAAACTGGTGGGGGTTGGAAGGAACCTCTGGGCATCATCCAGTCCAACCTCTCTGCTCCAGCAGGCTCACCCCCAGCAGCTTGCCCAGCATCACCTCCAGGGGCCTTGGCAATCTCTGCACACAAGGACACTCCACAAGCTCTCTGGGCAGCCTGGGCCAGGGCTCTGCACCCTCACAACAAACAACTTGCTCCTCCTGTTCAAAAGGAACCTCCTGGCTTCCAGTTTGTGCCCATTGCCCCTTGGCCTGGCCCTGGGCACCACTGAGCAGAGTGTGGCCCCAGCCTCTTGCCCCCTGCACCCTTCAGCTCTTGCTGAGCATAGAGCAGCTCCCCTCTGCTCTTCTCCAGGCTCAGCAGCCCCAGGGCTCTCAGCCTTTCCTCTTGCCAGAGGTTCTCCCAACTCCTTGTAGGCTTGTGCTGTGCATCAGATCTTATCCAACATGAGAACACTCAGTGTTGTTGATTTATAATCAATTCTGTGCCTAAAGACAGCCCCACATGAGGGCAAGGCAGACACCATGTACCCTTCAGAGCACAATCCAAATAATTTTCACTAACCCTTTCGTTCTGTGTAGAATAAAACTTGATAGACATTACTGTGAACATTCCAAGGCCACCACAGCTCTTGGGGTAATCCATGAAAGCAATGTCCCTCCTGGTACCAAATGGGATCCATTTTGCCCAGCTCTGCAGCACAGGCTGCTGACAGGAGAGCCTCTAATGCCCTTCCACAGAGCTCTTCCTTTTCCATCCATAATTACCACCCGGACATAGACATTTCAAACAGGCTGCTGGGATGCAATTATCAAGTACATTTCCTGCTAGTGAGCAGGTGGATCAGCTGCTGTAGGTGTGCTTTACTGATCTATACTTTAAATAACCTCATTGTTTAGTGATTGTTCACACTAGATAGTGCTCCTGCTCCCTCTGAAAAGGACCTTCCCTTCCATTCACAGCCCATTTACAGCTCCAATGTCCAATAAGCAAAGAAGACAGTGCCCAAGCTGCCTCCACTGAGAAGGAAGCCTTGGCAAAGTGGATCCTCTGTGCCTCCTCTTGTCTGCTCTACCAAGTACAGGAAGGTCCCTAATTTGCTTGCAATGTAAGACAGAACCCAAGACACACAGTAGGAAACTCCTAAGGAACCACAGCATGGTGCTCAGGGAAAGAAATGGGGCAAAAAGAGACAAACTGGGCTGCAGGTAAAGGGTGAGAAGCACCAGGAAGCTGCTGCCCTTACCCAACTCAGCCCTTGCTAAGCACCATGGCTGATTACCTGCATGGCAAGTGTGTGTCCAAGAGACCTGCCTCATCTTCCTGCTGATGCCAGCCTGGAAACCTCACTCACAACTGATGAAAAAGATTATAGGAGGTTGGACATGAGGAAAAGGTTCCTCACCCAGAGGCTGGTGGAGCACTGGAAGAGGCTCCCCAGGGAAGCAGTCACAGCTTCAAGCCTGACAGAAATCCAGAAGCACTTGGACAAGGCTCTAGGCACGTGGTGTAAGTTTTGGGGTTGTCCTGTGCATAGACAGGAGTTGGACTCAATGATCCTTGTGGGTCCTTCCAATACAAGCCATTCTATGATTCTATGCAGGTGAACCCAGGGGAGTCCTCATTAGAAGGTCAAGAGCTTTCCAATAAGCAGATTCCTCATGTTCCCCAAAGCCAAAGCATGACCTGGTTTAACCTTTTCATAAGCTAAAACTTCTTTACTACTTTGCTGTGAGGGTGCAGAGCCCTGGCCCAGGCTGCCCAGAGGAGTTGTGGAGTCTCCTTGTGTGCAGAGATTGCCAAGGCCCCTGGAGGTGATGCTGGGCAAGCTGCTGGGGGTGAGCCTGCTGGAGCAGGGGGGATGCACTGCATGATCCCCAGAGGTCCCTTCCAACCCCCACCAGTCTGGGATTGTGTAAGAGCTATATGAAGCAGCCACATCAGAAGAGTGACCCTGAAGCTAGGAGAGCCCCACAGAGCCCAGCCTGCCATGCAACTCAGTGCTGGCTGAGGAAACCTCCAGGAGAAAAACATTAGCTGCACCTTCAGCACATTGCCCCAAGCAGGCCTGGGAGCTTCACCATGAGTAGATGGCCTGGACACTCAAGCTGCCATGCCTTGGGCATATCCCAGGCCCCAGCAGGGCTAGTGAGGGATCTGTGCCCTAGCTGCCATCTCCCAGCTTCCTTACCAGATCCTGCCACCATTCCAGATCTCCTCTCTGAAACACATCCTGATCCTGTTCCCTCAAAACAAGCAGGTGAATTTCAGCTCTTTCAAGAGCAGATTTCTGTTAACCCCAAATGTTCAGACTGAACCAGTCCAGGGAAACGTCACCAAATTGGCACAGCCTGGAGACAACAAGGCAGCAGGAAAGCTCCAGCAGTGCCAAGCAGCTCAGGATGTAGCTCTCCCTCAGCAGGCCTGGCCAGCTGGTCTTGCCAACCCTCTCCCTGCAGCCTGCTCCACACAGTTGCACTCAAGTATTCCTGTTAAAATCATAGAATCCTAGAATCCTAGACTGGTTTGGGTTGGAAGGGAGCTCTGGAGCTCATCTAGTCCAACCCCCCTGCAGTGGCCAGGGACATCCCCAACTAGAGCAGCTTGCCCAGAGCCCTGGCAAGCCTCACCTGCAATGCCTCCAGGGATGGCAACTCAACCACCTCCCTGGGCAACCTGGACCAGTGTTCCACCACCCTCATGCTGAGCAACTTTTTCCTACTATCCAGTCTAAATCTACTCATCTCCAATCTCAAACCATTGCCCCTTGTCCTTTCCCTCCAGGCCTTTGCAAACAGGCCCTCTGCAGCCTGCTTGGAAGTTCCCTTTAGGTACTGGAAGGTCACTAGTAGGTCCCCTGAAGCCTTCTCTTCTCCAGGCTGAACAATCCCAGCTCCCTCAGCCTCAGAGGTGTTGCAGCCCCTGAGCATTTTCGTGGCCTCCTCTGGACCTGCTCCATCAGCTCCATGTCCTTTCTGTATTGCAGGTGGTAAAAAGCTCTTCTCCCACTGCACCTTGTGTGAGATGCAAACTCTAGTGCAAGAACATGGGTGGTGCTGAGCTATCACAGGAATGGTTTTTCCTTCCAGAGAAGAAAAAAACCATTTCAGTGGAAGGAGCTGGAGACTCAGTTGTCTCCCAAGCTCATCATGCAGTCAGCAAGTGGCTGCAGTGCTGCATGTGTCATCTGCTCCCAAAGGTTCTGCAAGGCTTGGGGCTGCCATGGTAAAGCTTTCACTTCTACCACTACTCTCCATGGGTCAAACCAGCAGAGCCAGCATCCATGGGGTCAATGAAGAACACCACAGGTGTTGACACCATGCACACAGGACACTCATAAGAACTTCCAGCTGACCTGGAAGAAATATCAACACCTAAATGTAATGGTTTAATGGTCACACCATGGTCCAAGAGAGGAAAAAGCATCATATGAGCAAATATAGTTAACCACCATCTTCAGAGATCAAGCCCCACAACACCTTTTGGTACAGCAATGCACAACCAGCCTGGGAAAAGGCACAGGAGACACTCTAGGTACTGACATGAATAAACCAAAACTATTTAAGGATCATCTCTCCTAGGGAAGATACCTGCAATCTACTGTATTAACCAACCATTCAAAGCTGCACCTAGTGTAAGTCACTGCAGAATTAGTCCTGGTGACTTCTGAAGCCATTTTAACTCAGGCCACTCAACAGCAAAAGCCAGCAGGGCTAAGGAGAATCACAGGACCATGAAGGTTGGAAAAGACCTCAAAGATAATCAAGTCCAACTGTTAACCAGCACTGCCAGATCACCACTAAACCATGTCCCTTAGCACCACATCTCCAGGGATGATGACTCCACCACTACCCTGGGCAGCCTGGGCCAAGGTTTGACAATCCTTTTGGGGAACAAATTTCTCCTAATGTCCAACCTAAACCTGCCCTGGCACAACTTGAGGCTGTTTCCTCTCATCCTGTTGCTTGTTACCTGGGAGAAGAAACCAAACTCCACCTCACTCCAAGCTCCTTTCAGAGAGGTGTAGAGAGTGAGGTCTCCCCTGAGCCTCATCTTCTCCAGCCTAACCAACCCCAGCTCCCTCAGCTGCTCCTCACCACACTTGTGCTCTAGACCCTTCACCAGCCTCCTTGCCCTTCTCCAGCCACACTCCAGCACCCCAATGTCCTTCTTGCAGTGAGGGACCCAAAACTGAATCACAGGATTTCCACAAAATCCAGGACTTTGTGTTCTTGAGGAGCTCATGGACTTTTCAGTCTCAGTCCTAGCCTCGAGGCTCAGATCTAGACACAACTGCTGCAGTTCAGGCTGTGCTACAGCCAAAGACAGTGTCAAAAGCTTAGCTGAGAGCTAAAAAGCACTCAGACAAATTAGGCACTTCAGTGCCACAGCAGCAACTCAGAACACTTCTGCTTAATCACCTTGATTTTCCTAAGTTGCACAGCCCTGAAGCTGTGGCAAACAAGCCCAGAAGGTGCATCAGGAGCTTTTCCCAAGGATGTGGCTGCTCACTGCACACCTACCACCACCAGCACACTGGGCAGGGGCATGCTGGGCTCCAGAGGGATCAGCTGCCTCCTCCCAGCCTGCACAGGATGGATCTACAAAGGGCTACAATAATGCTTAGAGGACTTGAATATCTCTCTGATGGAAAAGGCTCAGAGAGCTGGGACTGGATAGCCTGGAGAGGGGAAGACTGAGTGGGATCTGATCAATGCTTATCAGTCCTTAAAGGGGACGGGGACAGGAGGATGGGGCCAGGCTTTTGTCAGTGGTGCCCAGGGACAGGACTAGAGGTGACAGGCACAAACTGGAGCATAGGAAGTTCTAGCTAAACATAAGGAGGAACTTCTTTACTTTGAGTGTGGTAGAGTACTGGATGAAGCTGCCCAGAGAGGNTCCCAAGGATGTGGCTGCTCACTGCACACCTACCACCACCAGCACACTGGGCAGGGGCATGCTGGGCTCCAGAGGGATCAGCTGCCTCCTCCCAGCCTGCACAGGATGGATCTACAAAGGGCTACAATAATGCTTAGAGGACTTCAATATCTCTCTGATGGAAAAGGCTGAGAGAGCTGGGGCTGGTTAGCCTGGAGAGGGGAAGATCTGATCAATGCTTATCAATCCTTAAAGGGGACGGGGACAGGAGGATGGGGCCAGGCTTTTGTCAGTGGTGCCCAGGGACAGGACTAGAGGTGACAGGCACAAACTGGAGCATAGGAAGTTCTAGCTAAACATAAGGAGGAACTTCTTTACTTTGAGTGTGGTAGAGTACTGGATGAAGCTGCCCAGAGAGGTGGTGAAGTCTCCAAACCTGGAGACATTCAAAATCCATGTGGATGTGATCCTGGGCAACCAGCTCTAGATGACCCTGCTCTGACAGGGGGGGTTGGTCCCTTCCCACCCCAAACATTCTGTGCTCCTCAGTGCCTCACACTGTGGGACTGCAACAAACCTCCCGTTGCCAAAACAGTGTTGATGCAGACGCTGAAGGAGAGCTCAGTTCCCTCCTCCCTGGCTTTGTTGTGCCGGGCAGAGCAGCTCAGGATCCAAAAAGCTTGCAAGCAAACAGCTACAACTCAGAAAGCAAACAAAGCCTCTTTTGAAGGAAATGCTGTTAAGGTTAAAGTAGCCAAAAAGCACTTTAGGTAAATGTTTCTAAGCTTCCTATAACAACTTTCAAAACTTCATGTGCATTTCCTGAATGGTCCAGGGAAGAGTTGAATCCTGATCTTAAAGCAATAAAAGCTTGTGTGTTTGACAGTCTCAAATAGTCCCAGCTCTCAGCTCCCCTGTCTTTTGTACCTTTCTAATCACCATAATCTTCACAAGACTTTTCAACAGCATCCTGCTAAAGTTAATGCAGGAATCACCTCTTCAAGCTCACAATTTACTCAGTGGGAACTATGCAAGCTGTAGGGTGAAAAAAAAAACCACTTCAGATAGCAAATGACCAGCTGAGGAAGCACCAGGTCTGGTCATTACACCAAGTGAGCCCACTCCCCTGAAAAGTGCCACCATCTCTGGTGCTTGAGGTCAGAAAGAGCTCAAGCCTGAACAGGTCAACTTCTAACAGCACCTAAATCCCAGGAGAAGATGCTGTTCATCTCCACTGCCAGTACAAAGAAGTTTTACTTCTCCCTTTCCTTCTCTCAATACCACTTATTTTTAGCAGCTCTTGAACAAGACTAGTTGGAGTTTACTGGGGGTGGAGAAGAGAAAATCACTGCTTGAATCTGAGCCCCCCCAAAGTATTTGGTAGGTTCAAAGGTATACAAGTAAAAAGGAAGCTATATATATGTTTATAAAATAATCTATATCTCAGGGAGCTCTCCATGTGCAAAAGTGTTTCTGTAACAATCAGATAATTCCACTTTAGAGATAAGAGTGAGGAACTCAGCCCAGCCAGCTGACAGCAAGTTGGTTGGAGATAAAAGGCAACAGCATGACACACAAAGTCCTCTCTTGTAGTCAGAGCATCTCCATCCCAGCCCTAGGAACAGCTCCTGAGACTGACACTGGGAATAACCTCGACCTCCCCACAGCCCTCTGGAAGTTGTGCTACTTCCAGGGCTTGGTTGTGTTTGCTTCAGCCTGATACCTCTGATATCTTGCAGAGCAGAGGGAGACAACAAGCAGGAAGATGATTGCCAAGCCCCTTCTCTCTCCAAATGACTCTAGCTGTCCCCAAAAGCTTGGTGACATTACAGCCAAGGAGGCAATTCTGGACAGCTCTGGCCTGGGCACGCTCTCAGGGCTGGCTCCTACCCCACGGAGGGGAATTTTACTCCTGCCCAAGTGCTTTGCAAAGCTAGAGAACCTGATCCTGACCACACAAGACAGAGACTACCCCTAAACCCCAACAGCTAGGAGCCTGTCTGAAGCTCAGCAGAACATGTTGCCCAGCAATTGCACGACTTGGGTAACAGAAAGGAAGGAAATGGAGTTATTTCGTTGGTTTCTCTCCCCAGCTCCCGAAGCAGGCGCAGGTTACACAAGCTCCACATTCCACTCCTCCCAACTCCTCCGTTTCACCTGCAATCCTGCTTTGCCACAGCCCCAAAGTCTCCTCTGTCTCCCTTGCCCTCCATTACTCACCAAAAGCAGCTGGATTTACCGGTCTGGAGAAGTGTGGCTGCCCCATGGGATTCTTTTCTAAGCAGCTCTCCGAGAGGAGGCGGGAGAGGGAGAGAGAAAGAGAGAGAGAGGAAAAAAGTCTACCCTGAGAGAGCACTTTAAGTCCTTTCAAATGATAAATCCACGCTCAGGACTAGGAGGGAGTCTGGTGAGCAGGGTGCCTGCCAACGCTCAGGCAATAGCGCTGGTGGTGGATGGTCCAACACAGGTCTTCTTCTCCCTGAACCCCATGCTTGGCCACTTGATCCTCATAAATGGGTGTCGGTGCCAGCTCCCTTCGCGCACGAATGCCTGTCATTCCAGAGCCGAGCGGGCTAGGGCCGAAGCTCAGGAAGGGGAGGAGACAAGCAGCCACGCTCCAGCCTCTTAGCTGCATAATTCAAATCATCAACACCCCTCGTTCCGTCCTCCCGGCAAGTTTAGCAAGGAGAGAGAGAAAAGATGCGAGCGAAGAGAGAGGGGAACTGAGGTGTTTAGCATAAGGAAGGGCTTGGAGATGACAAGGCATGGAGACGTTTCACCTCCCAAATGGGATCAAGGAGGTCAGAGTGTATCTGAGCCCCCCAAAATACAACCCTAGGTGGTGATGAATGAGAAGAGTGACATAAGTAAGGGTGCCAGAGCACTGGCCCAGGCTGCCCAGGAGCCTGTGGAGTCTCCTTGTCTGGAGCCATTGCAGAGCTGCCTGGACACATTGCTGTGTGAGCTGGTCTAGGTGCTCCTGCTCTGGCAGGGGGGTTGCACTAGATGATCTTTCTAGGGCCCTTCCAACCCCTAACATAATGTGATACTGTGAAGGTGTGGTGCTCTAACTGATGGAGGAGCTGCTCTAGCCTGGGAGTAAAGGGAATGTCAAATTGCCTCAGTTGATGCACATCTAGCCACAGGCCTAATAAAACTACAATTTCATAGCAATTCTACTCTCTGCTGAACTTACTAGGTAGGAGCAGGGAGTGTGTGTCATTGTTAAATTTTCCTTTGTTAAATTTAACTTCAAATCTACAAGAAAGGTAAGGGTTTGTTTTAAAATCAAGAACAGAGCACTGCAGAGGTAATGTTGCTTCACCATCACACAGCTCTGAAGTCTGCTGGGGAAGAACAGTTCATGCTAAAGTAAAGGAAAAACTTGTTTGTTGTGAGGGTGCAGAGCCCTGGCCCAGGCTGCCCAGAGAGCTTGTGGAGTGTCCTTGTGTGCAGAGATTGCCAAGGCCCCTGGAGGTGATGCTGGGCAAGCTGCTGGGGGTGAGCCTGCTTTAGCAGGGAGGTTAGACTGGATGATCCCCAGAGGTCCCTTCTACCACCACCCTATCCCAACCTTAACCCTAACCCTTTCCTCCTGCCAGAGATGCTCCAGTGCCCTCAGCATCCTGGGAGCCTCTGCTGGACTCTCTCCAGCAGTTCCTTGTCTCTCTTGACCTGGGGAGCCCAAAACTGGACCCAGGACTCCAGCTGTGCCCTCACTAGAGCAGATTAGAAGTGGAGGAGGAAGCTCCCTTGCCCTGCTGCTCACACTCTTCTGAATGCACCCCAGGGTGCATTGGCCTTCTTGGCCACAAGAGCACACAGATTTAAACACCCCAAGATCTGCTGTAGCCCTCAAGGTCTCTGTCCATGTCAGGCCAGCAGCCACAGCACTGAGGCAGTCAGGAAGAGTTCAGGACATGCTCACTACTGCAGCAGTGCCAAGAGTAAGAAAATCTTCTCTTCTGGGAAACACCAAACTCCAGGAGTGTGACTTTGGGTGATGCAGCTGGGAACACAGACACCCCAAAGTGAATGCCTGCTCGCTCACTAGCCCATGGCCCAGGGGGAGGCACTTCTACAGCCAACACACCCCAGGACAGGGAAGGAAGAGTTCTGAAATCTAACAGAATTCCACCTAAGCTACAAATACACCTGAAGGACGTTGATGCTCCTCATTCCTCCACAAACACACGAGACATGCCTTCAGACAGCTCACCAATCCATTCCTCCCTTCTGAAGCACAACTGAGAGGAAGAAGGACACCTCTGCATCTTCTCCACCTGCACCAGCACCCTCTTGTCCTCAAGCCCTGCCCGCAGAGCAGATGACCACTATTCCCTCCCCATGGACAGCAAGAGCAGGTGGAGAAGGCAGGGACCAGCAGACACATGGGGGTGGAAGAGCAAATAGCAGTCACCTCCCTCACACACAGCATATGGACGTTCCTGAAAGGGTTTGCTCTTCTCAGCCTCCCACCAGCAGATAGCTCTGTGCTCCAAAGAGCAGTTTCTGTCTGGTCAGCCACAGCAGTCAGTCTTCCAAGTACTTTTGATTTTCATTGTGGGTAATTAATATACTGATTCACAGGCAGGCTCTACCTCATTGAAGACTCTTTGCTTTGAAACAAAGAAAAAAAGCCATTTTCAAGCCATTTCAATACAGTGCCATCTGGCAGAGACCCAGAGGTCTGCAGAGATAGAGGCTGGAAGACTCTGCAAGCCTGTAAATCAGCTGTCCACTTTGAACAAGAGGTCTGGAAGAAGATAGCCCTGCATTTAGGAATGCTACAGAATGCTAAATGCTGCATCTAGACTTGCTTGACTTCCAAGGAGGTTAAAGCCATTGCATTTTATATTGCATCTGCTGTGAATGAAGAGAGCCCAAAAGCTCTGCTACATAGCAGATGACACATGGCAGGTAGTCTGAGCATAGCAGCACAGTCACATGCCTGACCTCTTATTTCTGGGTTAGTAAAACATGAAACATTAGCTTTAATTTCAACAAAACTGATTTAATCAAATACATTTAAATTGACAGAAGCTGCAGGTCAAGAGCACACACAGAGATCTGCAGGCTCTGGTGCTGTGAACACACCTCCATGAGATAAAGCCCTTTCAAGAGCTCTCCATCACTGACCAGGTCTCATCAACTATCACAGAGAGAATAATGAGACTTTGGGCAAAGTCATTTGTAACACATTTGTACCAGAAGCATCAAGATTTGCTTCCAAAAGCCAGAGGTGTGGTGCTTGAGAAGCAAAGGGACAAATCCACACTGCAAATTACAACTAGGTTTGGACACCAAACTCTGCAGAGAAAGAGCTACGAGTGCTGGGGAAAATAAGTTCACCAGGAGCCAGCAACATGCTCTTGTAGCCAACAAGGCCAAGGGTCTCCTGGGGTGCATTCAGAAGAGTGTGACCAGCACATCAAGGAAGGTTCTCCTCCTTCTCCTCTACTCTGCCCTGGTGAGGACACATCTGGAGTCCTGGGTCCAGTTCTGGACAGGTGAAGACCTTTATGAGAAGGAAGAGCTTGGAATAACAAAGAAGTAAGTACCTAAAGGAACTTCCAAGAAGGCTGCAGAGGGCCTGTTTGCAAAGGCCTGGAGGGAAAGGACAAGGGGCAATGGTTTTAAATTGGAGAAGAGTAGATTTAAACTGGATATTAGAAAGAAGTTGCTCCCCACGAGGGTGGTGGAACACTGGCCCAGGTTGCCCAGGGAGGTGGTTGAGTTGCCATCCCTGGAGGCATTGCAGGTGAGGCTTGCCAGGGCTCTGGGCAAGCTGCTCTAGTTGGGGATGTCCCTGGCCACTGCAGGGGGGTTGGACTAGATGAGCTCCAGAGGTCCTTTCCAACCCAAACCATTCTAGGAGTCTATGATTCTAAGTTATATGGCTGATAGGCCCTTCAGCCATATATTTTCTTCTCAAAATGCAGTAACCCAGAAATCCCAGATCCATGAACATTTTACTGGATTTCAGAGGAGACAGAGGGTTATAACAGAACAACAAGCTGACCAGTCACAGGCAATAAATACCCAGGCAGTGTGGGACATGGCTTTCCTCTGGAGTTTCATTTCCTCTCCATGCAGAGCTGCACCCCATGAAAAGCTCATGGCAATAGTCTGTTTATATACATTGTAAAAGGAACTCCTTCTGGATTGTTTCACTTTGAAATCTAATGAAACCCCTAATGAGCACCAATATTAGCTCCTCTCATAAAGACACTCTTGTTCCACATTTCAGTTCACCCCAACATGAAACACCACATTCATCTGCACTGACTCAGACACTGAGGTGCCATGATTCAGCCCCAGGAACATTCAGAAGGACTCTTTCCTGCCTGATCCCATCCGTGCAGATGGAGCTGCCTCTTTCAAACCAGTGAGACTGGGTGGGTTCCTCCTGAGCCCATCAAGCTACAGGATATGGAAAGCTCTTTCCTTGCTGCAGATGCACCCACTTGAAATCCTACCACTGGCCCATGGCACTATTTCAGCAGGAGAAGGAAAAGGGGTAGCACCACAACTCTGGATGTGTCACCACAATTAGTTTGCTAGCAATCATAGAATGTCCTGAATTAGAAGGACCCACAAGGCTCATTGAGGCCAACTCAGGACAACCCCAAAACTTACACCATGTGCCTAGAGCCTTGTCCAAGTGCTTCTGGATTTCTGTCAGGCTTGGAGCTGTGACTGCTTCCCTGGGAAGCCTCTTCCAGTGCTCCACCAGCCTCTGGGTGAGGAACCTTTTCCTCATGTCCATCTTTTTCATCAGTTGTGAGTGAGGTTTCCAGGCTGGCATCAGCAGGAAGATGAGGCAGGTCTCTTGGACACACACTTGCCATGCAGGTAATCAGCCATGGTGCTTAGCAAGGGCTGAGTTGGGTAAGGGCAGCAGCTTCCTGGTGCTTCTCACCCTTTACCTGCAGCCCAGTTTGTCTCTTTTTGCCCCATTTCTTTCCCTGAGCACTGTGCTATGGTTCCTTAGGAGTTTCTTACTGTGTGACTTGGGTTCTGCCAAGAACCTTTTCCTAACATCCAACCTAACCCTCCCCTGGCACAACTTCATGCCATTCCCTCAGCTCCTGTCACCAGTGCCCAGAGAGAAGAGCTCAGCTCCTGCCCCTCTGCTTCCCCTCAGGAGGAAGCTCTAAGACCACAATGAGGTCTCCCCTCAGTCTCCTNATCATTGAGGCCAACTCAGGACAACCCCCAAACTTACACCATGTGCCTGAGAGCCTTGTCCAAGTGCTTCTGGATTTCTGTCAGGCTTGGAGCTGTGACTGCTTCCCTGGGGAGCCTCTTCCAGTGCTCCACCAGCCTCTGGGTGAGGAACCTTTTCCTCATGTCCATCTTTTTCATCAGTTGTGAGTGAGGTTTCCAGGCTGGCATCAGCAGGAAGATGAGGCAGGTCTCTTGGACACACACTTGCCATGCAAGTAATCAGCCATGGTGCTTAGCAAGGGCTGAGTTGGGTAAGGGCAGCAGCTTCCTGGTGCTTCTCACCCTTTACCTGCAGCCCAGTTTGTCTCTTTTTGCCCCATTTCTTTCCCTGAGCACTGTGCTATGGTTCCTTAGGAGTTTCTTACTGTGTGACTTGGTGTCTGCCAAGAACCTTTTCCTAACATCCAACCTAACCCTCCCCTGGCACAGCTTCATGCCATTCCCTCAGCTCCAGTCACCAGTGCCCAGAGAGAAGAGCTCAGCTCCTGCCCCTCTGCTTCCCCTCAGGAGGAAGCTCTAAGACCACAATGAGGTCTCCCCTCAGTCTCCTCTTCCCCAGGCTGAACAAACCAATCCTCAGCAGCTTTGGCAGAAGAAGGAAAATACATTAAATAATTTGATTAGATATATGGAAGAGCTCTGGCTACCTCCAGAGATGATCAGTTCTGGGCTGTACACTGCAAGGGAGCAGGAGGCAGTTAGGAACTCTGAGAGCAGACCAAGGGCAAGCCAGGTGGCTAGTGAGTCTAGAAGGTCACAAGCCAACCCAATGTGATGCTCTTCCTTTCTCCTCCCATGGTATTTGAAGTCAGCCTCTGTGGCAATGGAATATGGTTTCTTTCCAAGCCAGCTGGCCCTGCATTGTTTAGGTTCTGTGTGCTTTGATGCAAGGACTCTGCTTTGGATGAGACAGAAAGTGAGGTAACTGCTCCTACACCACATGATTTCCTCCAGCTTTCCTGTGACATTTCCAGGAGGGAAACTCCTATTTCCCAGAGCATTCCAATCCCCTTGGCCCCACCACAATTAGTCAGCACAGCCAGAGAGGCTGCTCCACCTCAGAGAGCAAAGGGCAGTGAGTCCAGCACACCAAGGACTGGCTTAGTGCTTCCATGGATATGCTGGTGGTGAGGAAGGTGAGCAGCCCATGGCCTACAGCTGCCCAGATGCTGCCCAGGATAGAGCACAGCTGTGGGCTCAGCAGCAGCCTCTGCCAATAAATGGACTGACAGCACATTCAGGAAGGGAAAATAAAGCTGAGGATCTGTTCCTGGGTGGCTGGGACACAAGGAATGGCTTAATTGTATTGTCACAAGGACCAGGCTACAGAAAACTGTATAGTAGGTCTTGGGGCCAAGAGGAGCTTAAGGCCAAAACATCCCCCAGCCTTGTTTTCCAGTGGAGGAAGTACAACTTTCCATGAGAGCACATTTTAGCCAGTACTCTAAAGGTATCATCTGCATTGCCTCCTCTTCACTCACTGTAATTACAACCCAGGCTAAACATTTTCTTGTTTACTAGTGAGGGAATGTTAAGGAATGTAATCCTGACAAAATGAAAGATTCAGTCACATCTTGGCTAACTCCAACACTGTGGTGATTCATGGCTGTGCCATCTTGAGGCAAGGGAACCTCCAAAAGCTGACAAACTACTTTTTTGGAGCACCTTGAAGCAGCATTAAAACAAAAAACAACAACAGAAACACTGGTCAGAAGCCAAAAGAGGAACAGATAATAGGAAACATTCCAGCAAAATCATCAGGCATCAGCAAAGCAGCAGCATATTCCCAACAGTGAAGCACTGGGAGGCAGGATACCCATCTGCCACTTTCAGCTAGATTGTTAGGAACATATTAAGCAAAACCAGGGAGAAGAACATTGCATTAATGATTCCATTGTTTAGGGAAGAAACAGGCATGGCATTAAGCTTAACTCTTGTTTAACTCTCTCCTACAGCAAAAGCTGAGATACTCAAAGAACCTATCAACTGATGTCCCCATGGTAGACTTCCCATTGCAAAACACTGGAGATAAGGAATGACAAAACTCAGAGAGTTTCAGCACAAATCAAACCCATGATTTCCTCTCCTTTCAAACCATCACCCAGCAGTGGTTTTAGGACCAGAACTGCACAAGCACACAGTGTTCTAACTAAGCCAGTGGCTGCCCTACAGACGTGTGAGGCAAGTCACATCCTCCCTGTTAACCTCCTTAGTGGACAAATTGAACTCACACAAGAGACTTTACAGCTTTATACAGACACTGTTTTAAAACAACCAGGTCCTTGAGCAAGGAGCTGAGTTCATCTATGCCACCTACAGAAATGATGGGACAAACTCTTGTTAAACACTACACTGGAGATTGCACATTAACAGCAAGAATAGCAGTAGATATCAAAGCTCTAAAATAAGATGAAATCCCAGAATTATACAGGATCCCAGCATGGTGAGGGCTGGAAAGGATCTCTGGGGATCATCCAGTCTAACCTCCCTGCTCCAGCAGCCTCACCCCCAGCAGCTTGCCCAGCATCACCTCCAGGGGCCTTGGCAATCTCTGCACACAAGGACACTCCACAAGCTCTCTGGGCAGCCTGGGCCAGGGCTCTGCACCCTCACAACAAACAACTTGCTCCTCCTGCTCCCATGGAACCTCCTGGCTACCAGTTTGTGCCCATTGCCCCTTGGCCTGGCCCTGGGCACCACTGAGCAGAGTGTGGCCCCAGCCTCTTGCCCCCTGCACCCTTGAGCTCTTGCTGAGCATGGAGCAGCTCCCCTCTGGCTCTGCTCTGCTCCAGGCTCAGCAGCCCCAGGGCTCTCAGCCTTTCCTCCCTGCCACAGATGCTCCAGTGCCCTCAGCATCTTGGGAGCCTCTGCTGGACTCTCTCCAGTAGTTCCTGGTCTCTCTTAATTGAGTTTAACTCTCTAATTTAAATGGCCTCTCAGCAGTAGCACTATATTTAACTCTAGAAGCTAGTCTTCAACGTGCAGGTCAAGGTCCACAGACTAGTGTCCCTGCTCAGGTCTCAAAGACTCATGGTGCCATGTTTCTCTTTCTACCTGTAATCCTTCAAGATAATAAACTATGCCTTGAGCTGAAAGCCTCTCTGCCCACATGCCACATGGAAAGCAAAGCAGCAAGTCTTGCTTCCTCTTTTTTCACATTTCAACAAAAATCTCAGCCAGTGCCACGTGCTTTTCACAGCCAAAGAGGAAACTGCAGCAAAACACCAGAGGAGACACTGCAAAGGGCTCACTGCAGGCACACAGCACCAAGAAGCCAAATTATCCTTCACCACCTAAAGCTCTGCAGTCTGAAGTGACATTTTTTCCCCAATTACAGCACAAAGGCAGCCAGTGCCAGGGTATCCCACCCCAACCTTCCTTCACTTGGCTCTGCCCAGGGAGGCTTACAAAAGCTCCTTGGTTCAGCTTTTGGGGAACACCCAAGTGCTCTGCCGCACCTGCTCACCTTTAATTATTGACTAGGCTACAAGCTCCACATTAAAATGCAAGGCAACTTTGGCACCCAACCCCAGCTTCTGATCATCCTGAGCAGATACATTTGGAAGAGAAACCCCCCCAGCTCCCTACCCCTGCTCATTGATTTACAGAACCAGCAGATCGATTTGGCTCAAGGTATTTAAAGGCAGCAAGAAAAAGGCCTTTTGGCACCCATGCAACTCAATTCTCACATCAATTTGGGAGTTTGAAACCATGCTTTTAGGTTCACACACAAAGATGAGGTTTAAAAGCTTCTTTTCAAACACACAAGCCATTTTTACTAGAGTGGATCTATCAGGTAATGATAGGTTTGACCTCCTTCCATTGCACAGATCTGCCTCTCGAAACAATGTCGATAACTCTTTGCCCAATCCAAGAAGCCAACTCCAAAAGGAACCATTCCAGTTTATCAACTTTGCCATTCATGTTGCTACAAGCTTCAGTCTCTATTTAAAGGAACAAGATAACACTTAGGAAGTTCATCTCACCAAAGATGTTTGATAGATGGACCATGGACCACCCTAACCAGTGGCACAGCCAGGCTACAGGTCACACCCAGACAAGAGCCAGCAGCAAGACAGTGAGTGAACCTCAACCTCAACTCTCCAAATATTTAGTCTTGCTCAACCACCAAGGTGTCTCCAGGCAGCAGAGAGGCTGAAGACTGAAACATGACAAGGAAAAGATTGCTGCTAGGGTGATTAAAGCACTTGCTGGGGCTTGGGTTGTGAATCATCCTCTTCCTCACCCCTTCTGAACTCCCTCGCTGGGGAAGGAAATAATGGAGGTCAAAAAGGAGCTGAAAGCAAGATGTGAGCACCCTACCTCACCCTCTCAAGCTGCTCCCCAGATTCCAGCCCCTGCCCTGACACTCCTCTCTTCTCTGCCAGCACCAAGAGCTCTTGGGAAAACAAGCAGTGGCAGACAGGAGAGCCAAGAGCCATCCCAGAACAAGGCACACACAAAGGAGAGGTGAGGATCACCAGGAGGGAGCTTAACTCCCAAGACATGCACAGCTCAGGTCCCCAGCCCCAAAAGCTGTTTACAGATGGTGTTGACTCATGAGCTGTACAGACAATGCCATGGCAATTGTTTACAGTGTCAAGGCCACTTCATATAATTAAAGGAAATGTCAAGAGATGAGATAACACCAACAGTTCAGGAGGTACAGCTAAGCAGAACCTTCTAAGGAGCTCTTTCTCCTAGAGCTGCTCCCTCCTGGTGCACATACAAGCCTTCTTCACACATTCCCAGAATCCTCATTTCACCTTGTTCCTGCAGTAACCTTGTTTAAGAGAAGGTAGCACCACACCAAAACAGGTCCAAAAAAATCCTTTCTGAGACTACCAAATAGCAGTAGTAGTAGACTACTACCATCTACTTGCCCTGCAGCCCCTGAGCACAGCTGCTGAGAGAAAATGGGGTTCAACTGGAACAGGACTGCTCTGCTGCTAAAGAGGTTTAGGACTGGCTTTGAGGCAGCCAGCTCAAATGCAACACCCACCTTGCTTGTAACAGCCCTGAGCTCTGCAAGGACGAGCTACTCAAATATTTACTCCCCTCCTGAAACACATTTTGCAGTGTAAGATCTACAGCACACAACTATTTCAACTATGTGAGCTAACAAGCTTCCAGCCAACCCAGGGAGAGTTGGGAGCTCTTGTCTTACCTTTACCTGCAATGCAGATAAGCCCCAAATCAGTGGAGCTAGACAGAGGGATGCCACTCTGCTCCTGCCCCAGCAACCTCTGCAAGCCTCACACCTACCTTAAACATCTTGAGATAGGGGCTTGGATCAAAGAATCATGTGGCAGAGATTAGGGAACGATGGAGCTCCATCCCATGGCTCCATCAAGTTACAATCTACTTCCCAGTGCTCAAAGAGGTCAAGGCTGCTGATTAGGGAGAAAGTTTAGATGAGGCACTTCATGATATGGTTTCATGGGCATGGTGGTGTTGGGGTGATGGTTGGACTTGATGATCTTGGAGATCTTTTCCAACCTTAATGATTCTAAGATCTTACAGGCAAGTATCAGTACAAACTCTCCATCACAGCATCCACCAAAAAGTTTTGTCTCAAGATCCACAGCACACAGACTGAGCAGCACCAAACCCCAAGCTCAGGGTTTTCAGACTGCAGGAAGAATGAGCAAGACCCATTTTTAAGGGGTCCAAAGAGAAGCTGTTGAGAAAACTAAGTACATTTGGATAAGCTAAATTCAGAGGGGTCTGTGCCTCCCATCAGATGATGCTCAGAGATGCACAAAGGAGAAGCTGAAAGCCATGGCTCCAGTAAGCAGTAACTCTAGGAAGGATCCCTTAGAGGAAGTATGGGAATTGGTGCACACAATTTAGAGTGTGCAAACAAAGTCATTTCTCCATGCGCGTTAGGTTTGAAACAGGGAATTTGTTCTCATGCTGGATTGCCATCTAAAAGGCTTGCAGCAGGTGCTGCCTCCCTTACTGCAGGAATGCCATCCCCAAAGTCTCTGAAATTATAGCCTGCAAGGATGCCATCTACAAGCATTAGCTTATCAACAGCAGGGCTAGCTGCCTGCTGGGCACTGAAACTGAAAGCCCAGCTGGTCCCAAAGCCTAGGAGGCAAGAAGCAGTCTTCTTGCTGCCTAAGAAGGCAGCCAGGAAAGATCCCAGAATTCCAGCATGGTGAGGGTTGGAAGGGACCTCTGGGGATCATCCAGTCCAATCCCCCTGCTCCAGCAGGCTCACCCCCAGCAGCTTGCCCAGCATCACCTCCAGGGGCCTTGGCAATCTCTGCACACAAGGACACTCCACAAGCTCTCTGGGCAGCCTGGGCCAGGGCTCTGCACCCTCACAACAAACAACTTGCTCCTCCTGCTCCCATGGAACCTGCTGGCTTCCAGAGTGTGCCCATTGCCCCTTGGGCTGGCCCTGGGCACCACTGAGCAGAGTGTGGCCCCAGCCTCTTGCCCCCTGCACCCTTGAGCTCTTGCTGAGCATGGAGCAGCTCCCCTCTGGCTCTGCTCTGCTCCAGGCTCAGCAGCCCCAGGGCTCTCAGCCTTCATCATTAGCAACACTGAAGCCCATTTCTGCTGTAAGGGAGCTCCTCTGAGCTTCCAAAGCAATTCTCATCTTTGTCAAGGGAGTAGGAAGACAAACAAACAAACGAAAACCTTCTGCAGTTGTTTGGAAGATTCTGATCAGCCTTAAAAAACAACACCAACACCCAAACCCCCAAACCCCATAACAAGAAAGAACTCAAAGCTTGGGACTGAAGAGCTGCCTGACCTTCGAATGGAACTTTCCCATATTTATGGAAATTTCTCTTTTGGCACAAAAACATCTGCTCATTAGTGGGTGGTGGAGAAATTCCTTCTATACTCTAGTGATGCTGGAAGAAAGGGACCTGGTTTATTGTTCATTGAGCCTCTGGCTACAGAGTAGAGAAAATGTTTTCCCTGACTTTGAAACTCAAACCCTAACTCTCTCCAGGCTTTGGGGCTTTACCTCTCAGAGGACAGGCAGTAATCTGATTTCTGTCTGGAACTGCAGAACCAAACATGGCTCCATTTTGTCCTTCTGCAATCAAGGACATCACTTGACCTAGCAGTGACCACGTTCCTGCTCCAGCTTACACCAAACCTTGCAGAACAGTCAGGCTACTAAGAGCTGGAAGTCTGTGGGCCTCCCCAGGAAAGCAATGAGCATTGTTGAGTGGCTAAACATGTGTTAGAGCTAGTCTCTCTCCTCCCCAGTTTGGTTCTTGGGTTTTCCTGACAATTTTACCTTGCAGTTCATCAGACTGCTTAAAAACAAACCCCAGATAATCCTTTTGAAAACATCACTGGTTGCTTTTGGTTGGAACAACTGCTGCAGGCTCTCATGGACACAAAATGAGGCTTTCAAAGCAGAACTGATTATACTCTGCAAATATGATGGTCTGGGAACAGTCTCCAGCACAGGAACTCACTCAACTGTAGATCCTTGATGCCAGGAAGGCATGACGAAGGGAAGTCTCCTTTTAAACTTGCCCTTGTTCTTCAGTTCTTTTCCTAAACATTTATTTAGGGATAGGCTCAAGGGATCTTTGCTGTGGAGAAGAGAATGGCTTCAGAAGGCAACAAGGTGCTTTCCTTATCAAACTCAGTTTTCCAAGAAAAAAAAGAAAACAAATAAACCCAGCACCACTGGAAAACAGTGCCCCAGACACCACCTCCCCAAGTGAGCTCTAAGCAGGCTGATCAATACTGTATCCTGAACAGGAAAGCAAGGAAAAGTCCTGAACAGATAGGGAGTGGGGAGGGTGCCAGCCTAGACTAGGATAATCTCATTACAGAGTTACCCAGAGCAAGCAGTTTGCTCAATATTTGTAAGATAACAGGATTAACTTCATGCTCAACATCATTTCAGCCTAATAATTGCAGAATCAGTCCTAAGGCCCTAATGTCATTGATTCAACAGGGGATTCCCAGCACCCCCCCAGCAGTCCCAGCTTTGAAAGCCTCTTCATTAGCATCAGCATCTTAAGTTAATTACTTGGGAGAGATTTTCCTTTCTTTCCCAAAGCAAAATGTAACTTAACCCCTGCAATGCACAAAGCTTGAGCAGAACCAAACTTCTTCTGCCTTCCCTCCAGGAAAGGACAATGTTTACTTTCCTAATCACCACTAATGTCTCCAAGATTTAATGGTAAAAACTAAGAGCTGGGGTGTGTGTGAGAGGTAATTCAACATTTTGGTTGAATTTCAACAAAAATCATCACAGAGGCTGGTTATAATCCTCTCAGTGATCAAGGGTTAGATGTCTGCTTAACACTACCTTCCTGAGATGAAGAAGATGAGGGTGTTGAGCTACCCTTGGAGAGCAAAGCTACCAGCAGAGCTGTCCAGCAAGGATCATCACTGAGTTTTTGGGACTTATCTTCCTTGCCAAGCCATGACTCAGTGTCCTCCCAGGCTTGGAAATGAGTTCCTGACTGCAGCCGTGCTGGAGAAGGAAAAGGAACACATACAAAGCAAACACAGAGCTGTTTCCTAGCCCACAGGAGAAAGCTGGGCAGAGCCAGATGAACTGGCCTGTGTTTTTCTAGGAGATGTAGAAAGTTATTAAATTCCACCTTTTCAAGAGCAGAGGGAGGCTTTTGTTTGGATGTACTACACCAATTAGGCTAGCCTTATTATTCTGCAGCTAATCTGATGTGATTGCAGCATGCCACTGAGTCATCCCCCACTTCACACACCTGGAGTCCTGGGTCCAGTTCTGGGCTCTCCAGATCAACAGAGACAAGGAACTACTGGAGAGAGTCCAGCAGAGGCTCCCAAGATGCTGAGGGCACTGGAGCATCTCTGGCAGGAGGAAAGGCTGAGAGCCCTGGGGCTGCTGAGCCTGGAGCAGAGCAGAGCCAGAGGGGAGCTGCTCCATGCTCAGCAAGAGCTGAAGGGTGCAGGGGGCAAGAGGCTGGGGCCACACTCTGCTCAGTGGTGCCCAGGGCCAGGCCAAGGGGCAATGGGCATCCTTCCCAGTCCCATAACCTGTCCCCACTCCCCAATACCCTGGTCTCCAGTCCTGAACCCCCTTCTCAGTCCCGTACCCTCTCCCCCTGTCCGGTACCCCATTCTCAGTCCCGTACCCTATCCCCTGCTCCCGTACCGCTCACCGGTGCCGAGCGCCCTCTGGCGGCCACATCGCAGCGCGGAACCTGGCCAGTGCCATCCCATCGATCCTCGGGAGGGTTGCGGGGCTCGGGGCCGGTATCGGGGATATACGACTCTGGACAAACCCCCGTCCCGTCCCTCCAGCAGCAAGTTCCCGCAAGAGGTACCTATCGGGTCCCCCCGGGAGGTACCGGACTCGGTCCTGGCCACGGCAGAGGGAGGAGGAGATGTCCCACTCGCAGGCAGCCCCTGAGAGAATGCTGCTCCTGCCTCAGGCACACAGCCCTGTACACTCGCTGATATCTCGACATGTTCCCATCTCCATGCCTAGATTTCTCCTGTGACCACCCACTGACAGTTCAGGGAGCATCAGTGAGGCCACATATGCCTCAGAGGAAAGAGGATTCCAGCCCCAAAGGGAAGATGGAAAACCAACAGGTGAGTTACTTCAGTGTACAAAGCTCAACCT
Organism: Bucco capensis; assembly: GCA_013396975.1. Lineage (NCBI taxonomy): Eukaryota > Metazoa > Chordata > Aves > Piciformes > Bucconidae > Bucco > Bucco capensis. The sequence goes on from VWZO01017318.1 coordinate 113,799, forward strand.
TTCACAGCCTTAAGATGAGCTCCAACAGGCACCAAGACTCACTGCAGATCCTGAGTCTGCTGAACTCAAGCAGCATCACTACCAACAGGCTACTGAAAGGCTGCAAGGTGGTCTCCCTGAAGCCTGTTCTCACAGCAGAGCTGCTCCAGCCCTTGGATCATTTTTGTGGACTCTTCTGCACTTGCTTCAATAGGTCCATGTCTCTCCTGTGCTGAGATCACAGAATGGTTTTGGTTGGAAGGGACCTTTAAAGATCATCTAGTCCAACTCCCCACAGTGAGCTCTATAAGTGGAATTCAGTAACACCTATAAATATCATTTTCAATGTACAAGGGAATACACATTTATCAGAACCCAGATGGCAAGTCCTTCAGAAGTCTTCCAATCTCTAACAGACCAAACTAGGCTGGTTGAAGAGTGAGATTCACCCCAACCACATCATGGTTATCACTTGTCCCATCACAACTTGATCCGTTCAACCTGTACAAAAGCCACATGAGATCTCTGGTTTCATTTGGCACTCCAGTGGTTTAGGAGACAAAAAAAGACACCCTCAGCAATCAGACACAGGCTCCTTTTCATGACAGATGAGAAGGAAACAGATAAAAGTGCTGACGTCAGCAGTGACAACATGTGCCTGTTAGCAACCACACTGGAGATCAGCCCCAGAGAACAGCTCTGCCTCAGCCAATGCTGTTTACCAATGCTGGTTCCTAATAGCCAACCTAAACCTTCCCTGGTACAACTTGAGGCTGTTTCCTCTCACCCTGTTGCTTGTTCCTTGGGAGAAGACACCAATTCCCACCTCACTCCAACCTCCTTTCATTCAGTATTTTGGTTTTTTTCCAGAGACAGGTTTGCCATCCCACCTGGATGTACCACTGCTGGATCAGCCAAGAAAACACTACTAACAGCAATCACTTCATTTCTTACCAAACCCACTTACCTCTGGCTCCAGACAGGCTCTTCTTCCACTCCCAACCCCAATAAAATCAGCTACTAAAATCCCTTGATAGAATTTCCAGGCAGTAATGTTCCAGGAACAAGGTGAATTTAAGGGCCAGCAGGTTGAAACTGGAAACTAGAAACTCTGGGAATCTGCTCCCCTCCCTAGTCCGTGCCCTACTTACAAAGCACAGTAACTCCATACTTGCTATTTCACAGCCTGAATTACCCAGAGGATTGGTTACATGTCCTACAAGGTCTTATCTCTTAATACAAGGAATAAGATCATTCCATTCAATCAGGAAGCACTTCAGCAGGCACAAGATTTCACACTCACCAGCAGCCTTTGCTACTATCTTGCTCCAGCCAGCCCAGAGGTCAGAGCAGCTCATTCCAACACATCCACAGCTAAGCCATGAAACCACAAAAGCAGCAAAATTCACCTTCACCTGTCTGCAGGCAGAGCTATCTGTAGAAACTGCACAGCCACTGACTCATTTGCTACAACAGCTTTAAAAGATGCTGGAAATGGGCTGCCATGGACAGAAAAAGGTCTCTGGCAAGTCAGCAAATCATCTCTATAAGACACTTGGCTTGTAGATCAGGAGGGAAAGGAGCAAGAAGGGCATGGAAACTTGTGAGGGGTTTAGAGCACAAGTCCTGTGAGAGCAGCTGAAGGAATTGGGGTTGGTTAGTTTGGAGAAAAGGAGGCTCAGGGGAGACCTTCTCACTCTCTCCAACTCCCTGAAAGGAGGTTGGAGTGAGGTAGAGATTGGTCTCTTCTCCTAAGAAACAAGCAACAGGACAAGAGGAAACAGCCTCAAGTTGTGTCAGGAGAGGTTTAGGTTGGATATCAGGAAGAATTTCTTCCCTGAAAGGATTGTCAATCCCTGGCCCAGGCTGCCCAGGGCAGTTTTGGAGTCACTATCCCTGGGAGGGTTTAAAAGCCATGGAGATGTGGTGCTGAGAGACATGGTTTAGTGGTGAGCTGGCAGTGCTGGTTAACAGTTGGACTAGAAGTCTTTTCCAACCTTAATGATTCTATGAGTTCAGACACCTACTCAAATCATAAGGAGCTTGTTTACAAGGGGATTTATTTTCTTCAATGCCACCAACAAATAGATGCAGAAAGCTAACCAGAACCACTTGCAAACACAGCAGGGAGAGGAACAGCACTAGCATCCCATCAACTGCCCCAAGCACCCTGAGAGCCCTCAGCACATTAATTACTCCAAGACCACAATGTCCATTGCAGATTTAAGCAGCTGTCAGGATAATGTCCTGAACTATGGTGATAACTTGTCAAGAGCATTCAACTGACACTGATGTTTTCACATAGGTTGGCAAGTGTTCTGCCCTGCACCTTGCTTAAGAGTCAGTCTCCACTGAGACCAGTTCAACCCTCTGCTAAACCCAACTCAGGAACAGCAGGATTTTGCCTTCCTGTGTGCTTACAAATGAGCACAGCACACATCAACTGTAATTAGATGTTTAATCCCAAGCACTTTGACCACTTTGGCTCTTTCTATTGTACTGTACAAAGCAGTCCTATTGCTATATACATAATAGCACAAGATCTCATAAGGGAATTGCAGCTCCTCTGTCTTCCTGGAAGAAAAAAAACCTCTTCTTTTGTCCTGGAATAGACATTATCAAGACATCTGTACTGGCTAGTTAGAATCACAGAATGGTCACAGACTGGTGAAGGTTAGAAGGGACCTCTGGGCATCATCCAGTCCAATCCCTGTGCTCCAGCAGGCTCACCCACAGCAGCTTGCCCAGCATCACCTCCAGGGGACTTGGGAATCTCTCCAGAGTAGGAGACTCTCCACATCCTCCTCTGAGGAGCCTGGGCCAGGGCTCTGCACCCTCCCAGCAAAGCTTCCTTATCTTTAGGTGGAAATTAGCATTTACTGTTCTTCTCCAGCAGACTTCAGAGCTGTTGTGATGGTGAAGCAACATTACCACTGCAGTGCTCTGTGCTTGACTCTGTAGATCAAAACCAGAAAGCATTTACTGCCACCACCAGCAGCCTAGTTTAAACTAAGAACCACAGCATCAAAACACTTCAGTTCAACATAAAAGTACACGTTTGACAAGTTCACTTTAAATGCTGCTGAATGGTTAATTAAATGCTTGTCCTGGCAACAGCCACTAAGCAGCTGATTTCCAGTAGAAGCTTACTCATCAAAAGGGAATTCCCACCCAGCCAGTGCCCAGCACAAGCAGCAAGTTGCTGAACCCCTGAATCAGGGACTGGCCTTGCATCCAAGTGCTTCAGCAAACACAAAGAATGATACAAGGAAGAACATTTTCACAGTGAGGGTGGTGAGAGCCTGGCCCAGGTTGCCCAGAGAGGTGGGAGATGTCCCATCCCTGGAACCATCCCAAGTCAGCTTGTTTAGGACTCTGAGCAACCTGCTCTAGGTGGAGATGTCCCTGGTGACTGCAGGAGGTTTGGACAGATTATCTCTAAAGATCCTTTCCAATTCAAATGGTTCTGTGATTCAATGATTCTACAGACATCCTGCTCCCTATGTCCATGCAAGCACTGTTTCCATCATGAGTTTGAACCTCTGAGCATTTTGAAGGTATTGCTCCCAGTTTTAGGGATAAAAATGGGAATTAGGTAGCCAGCCATTCATCCTGCCAGGAACAAGGAGCAGAGTTAGTGGCCTTAAGAAGCAAGTACTCATATTTCTAGCCATTTCCTCTACACAGACTATATTTGGAGTCTTAAGTCTCCAAAAACAGTAGATTGATATCACACTGGTTTCCTTATGAGGCAAGTAGCCCAGAAGTCAGAAGAGATGCTAAAACAAATGACTTTGTTTGCACAAAGGTTAAGGACTCTAGGAGTATTCCCTATTTTTAGTAGGGAAAAGAACTGGAAAAAAGTAGCACAGCAGGAGATGAAAGTCAAAGGGGATGAAAGTCAGCCCTGAATAAAGAAATAGCTGCAGAAGATTCTTAGAGCATCCATAAACTTGGTATTTCAAGTGCTATTCTAGAAGAGTAGCTTTGGGTAAAAACCTTTGTGTGCAAAGGCTGCTTCACTAATTGCCCAAAATGCTCCACAGTTGTCCCATGGAGATTTAGACCTTTTACAGAAGCTACTAAGAGGTTCCTAGCCCAATACCTGCAGAGGAAGCCTGGAGCCACAAGCAGAAACTATAAGCTGAACACTCAAATACAGAGGAGGTCAAAGGACCCAAGAGCAAACACTTCCCATGAAGAAAGGCATTGCCATGCTCCCTCCAGAGCTATTTGTGAATGATTAGCTCAAACATTACCAGGCAAGTGAACTGCAGGCCTGCTTCCATGTTAGGTCAATCCAGCAGCCCAGCAGAGCTTTCAAGGAACCACAGGCACAAGGTGAGACTCACCCTGCCAAGCACAAAGCTCCTGCTCCTTCAATAGTTTGCTTTTTAAGATCTGACAGACCTGCAGGCAGATGAAATGCTAGGTAAGACAGAAATCTTTTGACTAAGAAAGAGGTCCAAAAGCAGCTCCTGGCATGCTAAGGTAAGTGGTCTTTGGGAGGGGGTGTGAGCAGTGACAGTGTGGGCAGTAGATGGAACAGCAGAAATAGGCTCTGAAAATAGACTCTGATCTTCACCCCAACACAGGAAGGATCTGAAGAGGGGAAAGGTATTCCAGTGCCATTCCACTTCCACAGATCATTTGTGTAGGTGGGACCTTGGAAAGCTGGGAAACTTGGCCTGGAGGTATGTGTATATTTAGATTTCATGTATTCCTCTCACTAACCTCCAGCCCCACGCCTGCCCCAGCTCTGCTGCCAGCTCAGGGACAGCACTGAGCATGGGAGCTGAGCCCCAACCTCACACCAAGACACAGAAAGAATCACAGAATCAGGGTGCTTAAGGTTGGAAGAGACCCACCAGAGGTCATCTAGTCCCACCAACCTGCTCTAGCACATTATTCAGGGTTGCGTCCAGACAGGGTTTGAATCTCTCCAGAGAAGGAGACTCCACAACCTCTCTGGTCAGCCTGGGCCAGGGGTCTGGCACCCAAATCCATCACTCACCACCTCTCAGCTCCCACACAGGACCTTACAGGCTCCTACCACTTCAGAGCTTCCTCCATCTCCAGGAGGTTTCACAGCATGAGTTGGGAGCTGAGAGCTCAAGCTGTGACAAGCTACACAAGCTGCTGTGACTTGAGCACTTTATGCATTCCTTAAGCCAATGGCACTCTCACAGGCACAGCCTGGAGTGAAGTAATTCAGTTTTGCTTAAGTCTAGTATTAGAGTGAAAACCAAAGCCATCTGATGGCACCCTACCTGCAGCATATCCACATCTGCATTACTGGCAGATGCTTGCTTAAACTTCTCAGGGCTACATCCCAAGGCTTGTCAGAAGTTTCAATATATTCTTCTCTAATACTTGAAAACCAACCCTGAGGAGGTGTTGAGAGCAGGGGTCAGTGCTGGGGCCAGAACTGTTCAATATATTCATTAATGATCTGGATGAAGGGGTAGAGTGTTCCCTCAGCAAGTTTGCAGATGATCCCAAGCTTGGAGGAATGGCTAGCACACCAG
>VWZO01017318.1:119500-199859 GCA_013396975.1 Bucco capensis
ACTAGATGATCTTTCTAGGGCCCTTCCAACCCCTGACATACTGTGATACTGTGAAGCTGCATACCTATTCTAAAGCAACGGTATAGAAAGGCTCTACAACTTCCCTGCAGCTGCCTTGGAGACTGTGCTTCTGCTAGTCTGCAGGGAGGAGCATGAATTAAAATCTGAAGACAACAGCAAAATTTCAGTTTTAATTAGCCAAGGCAGGCAGCCAAGGAGGGCTCCCCCACCTCCCCACCCCANATTTCTGCTTGGCTGGGCAGTCCCAGTGGCCATTCCAAGCACACCAACCCTGAACACGTGCCAATGCAGTTAAAACAAAAGGCAGCCATGCAGCATTGTGAGTGTAGTTAATGTACAACCAGTTAAGGACAGCAAGACAGCAACCAAAAGCACCAGGCTTTGAGGGAACAAAGGGCATCATCACTTCAGCTCAGCTCCTGCAAGCAGCTCCTCCTTACCTCATCTCCACTCTCAGTGCCAGGAACAACCCAGGAGTCCTGAGCTTAGCAGCACTTGGAGATTGAGTATCCTTAAAAGCAAAGTCATTTTAAGGAGATAATAATAAAAGACCCATCTGCTTATTCTGCCTTTAATATAGGGCTCTGAGCTCCCAGCACTAAGGAGGCAACACATTCACAACGAGCTGTGTGGGGTGTCTGTGCATGCAAAGATCAAGCACACATACTCCATCCTAAAACTGCCCAGTTCACTGGGAAAGGGGAAGTCATTTTCCTTAAGCTGGCAAAATGCAAACAGAACCTAGAGCCTTTCACATTCTAGGCCACCAGAGCTCCTCAAATCAGGAGTCAAAAGTTCTCAGTAACCTCAACAGGCTCCAATCTCATGTCTCACTGATCTACCCAAAGAAAGGGAGCTCAACTGCACACAAAAAGGGACAAAAAAGCTTTGTGATATGACCACAGCTGGCTGCTGAAGGTTGAGTCCTGGTGAATAAGCAAAGCTGATAGCATTGCTCAAAGCCATGCCATTAATACAGGCTGGAGAGATGGAAAAACTCACCCTGCTGCTGCCTGTGCTTTGTCCTGGGGTTGAGTAGGGAGCTCTCACCTCCACAGCCATTGCCTCAACAGCAGCTGCCAGCACTTTACCCATCCTCCCCTTTCCATTATTTGGGATTAGCTTGCCACAAGCAAATCATAAGGGAAAGCAATCACCACAAATCACATGTGCACCTTACAGGCTAACAATTAGAGGGCACAGCAGCAATTCCTGCCATCAGGATTATAAACAGAACATGGTTTTATGGATGTACTCTTGGCTGCTAGCTGTTTCCAGTCAGGCCACTGGGCTCCAACAGACCAGCTTGGGATGAAGTTCCAACCTGGCCCTCAGTAGGTTGGGATACATCTGTCTCATCAAGCACTGTGGACAAGGACAGCACTTTGGATGCTGTTTAAGGATGGCATCACCTAGCCACATAGGATTAACCTAGAAATAGCATTTATGGACACAGAGTTGCACTTCACTACGAGTTAGAAGTCATCAACCACAACCTGGTGGTCCACAAGGTGCAAAGTCAATCTGCAGAGTGGCAACTACCTTCCCATGGGGCAGGCAAGAGCTTCTACCCACAGCTTATTGCAATGGGACAGGGAAAACTGGGCATTTAACTCAGGTCTTCCAGAGCCATCTTAGGCAAACAGATGGCAAAGCTATTCAAGGCAATCTTGAAGCCAAAAAAAATCTGTGAGTTTTACTTGCAACCATAAACTTGCATTGGTTGAACCCAACAGAGAGGAGTTTGCTTGCCTCAGGGCAAGCATTACACAGAGCCTGAAGCAAGTAGCTTGAAAGCCACATTTTGTTTAGTAAAAAACTCCTGTAGCTTCTGCAAGACAGAACAGCCTAAAGAAATAAATACAGAAAGAGAAGGCAGGAGCTACCAGGAGCTGCTCCTTCCTTATGGCTTGCCACATGCCTTGTTCAAATCACTCACCAGCTCAATGCTTCCAGCCTCTTCCTTATGAAGAAAGGGGCTGATGTTTGTTTTCCAGAGAGCCAACACACTTATACTCCAGGTTTCACAGCTAAAAGATCTCCAAGATCTTCTAGATGTCCAGCAGAGGTTTATTCAGACCTGGTCCACACCACTAGTGCAGCACAGTAGCAACTGATGCATCTGCCAAACTAACTTAATTTCTAACCACCTTCTACATAGGAATAGATGACACAAAGTTTGAAGTAATAATGCTCTTTTATGATTGTTAGAATGGAGGAAAGAACAGGTCCACAAGCTGCAACACTCACCAGTGTTCTCTTCCATTCCTCTTCACACTAGTTCTCTCAGCAATTCCTGCAAAGACAGGAAACAAAACAGAAACACAAATTAAAACTCCAAGTGTGACCAAAGCTCAGGTTTAGTTTCATTTCCCTATCAGCTCTGCTCAGCCTGCACATAACCAGCATGGGGAGAACCTAAGTAGAAATCCCAGCAAACTAGGAGGGAGAGGGTGGCACTCTTGGAAGGTACCACCAGCCTCTAAACACACACACACTGTGTTGGAAAGAAAAGGGAAACAAAATTCAGCTGTAATAATCACAAAGCATCAAGTGTTTGTTGCCAGGCAAAAGATTCCTCTTGCAGAAGGCACATGTCTGCTCTAAAGGGGAACAGCTACTGCTTATCTGGCAAAGGCAGAGCAGCACGTGCACAGGAAGTATTTTAGATGTGACACAACATCTAGACAGTCCTGAACATCCTGAGGAATAAGATACAAAAAGGAGGAACTAGGATTTTAGTAGCAAACCAGTTTTTCTCTGGAGAAGGTTCTGAAATGAGGTGCAAGAGGAACTACGTTTGGGGAAATCAGGAGACATCTTGATTCTGCTATATTACATAAAAACATGCTCAGCATGTTAGAAGAAGAGAGCTTCTCTGTCCTCAGGAGCTTCTAGTTCAAACAGAGACAACCACAACAGGAAATGTCAACAGGCACAGCATGGGCTGCTTGGGAAAGAGCTACAAAATGAGCTTGTTTCTAGTGCCAGAAGTCAAAGCCAGCCTTTACCCATAGCCCATTTCAGCCTAGCCCATCACCACCAGGCCTAGGACAGCCCATTACCTTAGCTCCCAGCCCCAAAGTGCACTTTTCTGGCTGTGATGCAACCTCAGAGCAGATGGATCATCTCCATCTGGTAATGTGCTGACTTAAGAGCACATGCTCAGCTTGCAAGGCAGGGCTCTGGTGGCAGAAGAGAACCCTAGCCCAGCAGCCCTGGGAGCATGCCTGAGCAAGCCATTGCCAGCAGGGCTTTTAAGCTTTGCTTTGCTCAACTGTGTGGGTGAAACACTTCTTTTTGATCAGACAACCATGCTCCAGGCTACTTCTCTCTGTTGCAGAGAGAACACCACTGCAGCAGTATTCTTAGATGGGAAGAACACCTCGACAAAGCCATTAAACTCTGAAAGCATCATTGGCAATCACAGCATTTAAACAGCTTAGCAATAGGAGGTGCTATCTGTGCAGAACCCCAGCATGCTGGGGGTTGGAAGGGACCTCTAGGCATCATCTTGCCCAAGCCCTCTGCTCCAGCAGGCTCACCCACAGCAGCTTGCCCAGCATCACTTCCAGGGGCCTTGGCAATCTCTCCACACAAGGAGACTCCACAAGCTCTCTGGGAAGCCTGGGCCAGGGTTCTGCATCGTCACAGCAAAAAATTTCTTCCTCCTGTTCAAATGGAACCTGCTGGCTTCCAGTTTGTGCCCATTGCCCCTTGGCCTGGCCCTGGGCACCACTGAGCAGAGTGTGGCCCCAGCCTCTTGCCCCCTGCACCCTTCAGCTCTTGCTCAGCACGGAGCAGCTCCCCTCTGGCTCTGTTCTTCTCCAGGCTCAGCAGCCCCAGGGCTCTCAGCCTTTCCTCCTGCCACAGATGCTCCAATTCCCCTTGATGGATGTCCCTTGAGCTATGGTCTATGTTAATGCACACGATATGCCTAAATGCTGCATTGAGGACACTATTTGCAAGAACCAGAACCAGTGCTCCCCACTGAAGGCAGAAGAGTTATGATGATGATTTTTACAAGCATCATTATCAAGTCACCCCCCCAGCCCCCAGTCAGAAGCAGCTCTGCTGTACAGGGTAGTGCAGGTAAGCTCTCCCTGCCTGACCCTTCAGCAAGCCCAAGCAGAAAAGAAACAAAAGCAGACACCTCAAAACCTACTTGAATCTCAGCGTAGATGACAGCAACCCTCCCACTCCCCCAGAGCCACTAGGGAGTTCAGTTTAATTTGCCTTTCAAGGGCATTCCTGCACAGGCTGTGCTGAGCTTTGCATATTGCAAGGGGCACATTTGTGCCTGGAATACTAATCCTGGCAGCCCCTCACTGCTGGACACTCACTGTACACACCAAGGACATCTGTCATCGCCTGACAGCACGGCTGGAAGCACCTCAGCCTGGCTGGGGAGGGAGCCTTCTGAGCAGAACCCTAAATCTGCAATCACTTGGTTATTAATAGAACAAACATAAAAGGCAGATGGGGAGGGGAGAGGGGGGAGTGATGCCAGGTTAGAGCAAGAAGGGGCAAAGTCAGGCCTCACAGCACTGCCACCAGGCTTCCAAAGCAGGAGCTCACGTCTCTGCCTATGCTGAGGAACAGGCACTTTCCCACTGATGCCATGGATTAAGTAGTGCAGATCCTGCTGGCAGCATTAGCTGTGACTGTGCTAATTGCGAAGCTGTTCCCTGCAACAGACAGTTGGAGATAACCTGCCCTGCAGAACAGAAGTTGCTTTTATCCCCTGCTGTCAGATGCTGCCCATACACCTTAGCTTGAGAGAACTTGGCTTTTGCACTTCCTTTAGCATGACACACAGCTCCAGCTCCTCTGAATATTCATGCCCTCAAAGTGCTCACACATTCCCCTGGGCCTGACAGCTGTGTGAAATTCCTCTGGTACCAGCACAGCTCCTCTCCCCACCCTGGGACACACCAGTTTGCAGCCCTGCTCCTGCTCCTCACTGCTACTCAGCCCCACAGGGAGCAGGGGCACAGCCTTGAGCTGAAAGGAGGTTGAAGTTAGGTGAGGGTTGGTTTCTTCTCCCAAGCAATAAGGATAGGACAAGAGGAAACAGCCTCAAGTTGTGCCAGGGGAGGTTCAGGTTAGGCACTAGGAACAATTTCTTCCCTAAAAGTGTTGTCAAGCCCTGTCCCAGGCTGCCCAGGGCAGTGGAGGAGTCACCAACCCTGGAGGAACTGAAAAGCCATGGAGATGTGGTGCTGAGGGGCATGGTTTTCAATGGTGATCTGGCAGTGCTGGTTAATAGTTGGACTTGATGTTCTTAGAGATCTTTTCCAACCTTAATGATTCTATGATCCTATGGCCTTCACAGTCCAGCTGCAAACACTAAGTCACCATGAAGCTGCACAGGAAGGTACCACTCTTTTTTTCCCCAGCCTCAGGCAATCCCTAGTCCAGCTAGAAGCTTTGCTGATTACCAGCTCGCCCATTTCCTCATGCTCATTTTCAGCAACCTTTACCCAGACCTCTTGAACGTTAACATTTTCAACTTCTCCACAGTGAAGCTCATTAGCTGTAGCACTCTCCTCCCATCTAGGGCAGCTCATCTCCTCCAGCAACACCAAGCAGCTTCCTTCAAAAGACTAGAGTGATGTTTCCACAAGTCCAACTAAAAACCATGCCAATGTTGGTTGTTTTTCCTAACTAAACTAGAAAACTGACAACTCCTCCAAACAAAAGTGGCACATCCCTTCTCTGCAGCATCTGCTGACAGGCTTGCCTTAGGCAGGCAAAGCCACTTCCCATGCTGGCTCAGCTCTAAATCACCATTCCGGAGAGGGATGCGACAGCAGCTGGGCAGCTACTGCAGGGCTCTTACTGTAATGAGACACAAAACTGGAGGCTGCCTTGGAAAAAAAAGCATGTGGGGGAGGGAAAGGATGTTCCTGTAATAATCAAAACTAAATCCATCAGTTAGAGAGAGAGGGGGAAAGGGAAGTGTTAACACACAGCCAGTAGCCTGAGGAGCAAGCTCCTGCATTAACATAGACCATAGCTCAAGTGACTTCACTCAAGGGGGTTGGAGCATCTCTGGCAGGAGGAAAGGCTGAGAGCTCAGGGGATGCTTATCCTGGAGAAGAGCAGAGCCAGAGGGGATCTGACCAATGCTGAGCAAGAGCTCAAGGGCAAGAGGCTGGGGCCACACTCTGCTCAGTGGTGCCCAGGGCTAGGCCAAGGGGCAATGGGCACAAACTGGAACCTAGTAGGTTCCATCTGATCAGGAGGAAAAACTTGTTTGCTGTGAGGGCACAGAGCCCTGGCCCAGGCTTCCCAGAGAGTTTGTGGAATCTCCTTGTGTGGAGAGATTCCAAACCTACCTGGGCAAGCTGCTGTGGGGTGACCCTGCTGGAGCAGGGTGGGGGTTGGACTGGATGATCCCCAGAGGTCCCTTCCAAATCCCACCATGCTGGGATTCTGTTACATACCCACAACATGAAACCAAGCTCATTTGAGAATCTCCTAAAGAGGGCCTGTTCCTGCCTGACAGAGCTTACAGAACAAGGAAAAGTGGACCAGAAGAACAAGGTTAGCTGGGAGACTGAGGGGAGGCACTGAGCAGCCTGCTCTTCATCACATTGGGAGGTTTTCTGAATTTCCATCCCTTGCTTGCCAAATTTTACTTGCCTGGTTGAAGCAAGCCCTCAGAAGGACTCTTCTCAGTGCATCCAAGCCAGCTGCAGATGCATCTGAAAGGCTTGGACCCACAGCAACAACTGCCTAGGTGCCCCCAGTAGATTTGGCTGACCATCCTTTCTTATAAATGCAATTAATAAAGCCCCATAAAAATCATCAACATTTTCTCCTCTCACCAATCAATTACTCATTCCAGGTAGACAGATCAGAGGATTTTTGCAAAGCTAACTCCACCTAATGCTATGGGAATGCTATCCATGAAGCCCCAAGAAGTCCCTAGGGGAAGGGCTAAAGCAACTCAATTTATCTGTAGTCATAAGATTAAGAGCATGGTAAACAATATTAAAATTCTGTTCTACAAAGCAGAATAAGTCAGCAGTAGAGAACAGCTCTCCCAAGGGGCAGCTTAGAGCACAGGTGCACAGATGAGAGTTTAAATATCACAAGGGAAATCCTTAAAAAACCTCAACAGAACAGATCAACCATGCCAACAGCACTGCTAAGAATTACCAGACAAGTTGTGATGACAGCATTAACCTCTTGTTAGACAGAGCAGTACATGGAATCACACAGACTGGAGAGGATTGGAAGGGACCATGGAACATAGACCATGGCTCAAGGGACATCACTCAAGGGGAATTGGAGCATCTGTGGCAGGAGGAAAGGCTGAGAGCCCTGGGGCTGCTGAGCCTGGAGCAGAGCAGAGCCAGAGGGGAGCTGCTCCATGCTCAGCAAGAGCTCAAGGGTGCAGGGGGCAAGAGGCTGGGGCCACACTCTGCTCAGTGGTGCCCAGGGCCAGGCCAAGGGGCAATGGGCACACACTGCAAGCCAGCAGGTTCCATATGAACAGCAGGAAAAACTTGTTTGCTGTGAGGGTGCAGAGCCCTGGCCCAGGCTGCCCAGAGAGCTTGTGGAGTGTCCTTGTGTGCAGAGATTGCCAAGGCCCCTGGAGGTGATGCTGGGCAAGCTGCTGGGGGTGAGCCTGCTGGAGCAGGGGGGATGCACTGCATGATCCCCAAAGATCCCTTCCAACCCACACCATGCTAGGATTCTGAGATTCTGTGGAAGCAACTGCTTTGAGCAGGAAGACAGCAGCTGCTTTAGCACAAGGAAAGTGATTTGTGAAAGAAGCAGGAAACAGTGAAAAGACCAGAAAATACTCTAACAGATATAAATGCCATTTAAACAGAATACTGAATAACTAGGCTTGAGAAAGTGCAATACAGCAGATACTACAGCAAAGGAAAGCAGTGACTTTTCATCTCAGATTTAACATTTCATAACTGATTCCCTATGCAAATAGCAAATCCTTTTCAGCAGTGTGGTAACTGCCTGTGGGTGGCACAGTAATATAACATTACCAGAGAGGAACTGCAAAGGGAAGGGAGTTGCATCCTCCCTGCCTGAGAGATGTGACAGGCAAGTAGTTTGGGGTTTTTTTGACATCACTTGCACAAAGCAAACCTTAAAAATCCTCATCCATGAGCTGTGAGCAACACTGAAGTGAACTCCAGCTCCACCTTCACTTGCTGCTCTGCTACTGACCAGCACACCAAACCTTGGAGAGGGCCTTTTGTCTATCTGTGCCTCAGTTTCCCCCTCTTCAATAGGGGATTGGCTTCTTTTGTAAAGCAATTCCAAACCAAATTAAAACTTGCAATACTCTTATTGCCTAGAAATTGCTGCCTTAGGTAGAACTCCCACACCAGCACCTGGACACTTTTACTCAGCTAACAAGCCAAATACAGCATTTCCCCCCCCCCCTATTTCTACTTGAAACAGATCATACAAAGTCTCCAAAAGGCACCATAGCCTCTTCTAGGTATTTCAGTTCACTAAGGAGTCACATTTACCAAACCTTAGACAACAAACCAGCAGGCTGTAGGAAAGCCTGGCACAGAGGTAAACACAACACACCTTTCAAGCCTGCTCCCAGTGACAAATGTTATTTCTAGTTAGTTATCAGGATGGTAAACACTTCTAATTCGCCTTCAGACCATTTGGCAGCTGATCAACCACTCTGGAGGTGTGGATGCATGCAGGGGGAAAAAAAATCCTGCAGCATGAATAGAGCAAAGCAGCTTTCCTGCTCACTGCCCTTGAAGTAGCTGAAGGGCTTGTCCCTACCAAAATGATCTTCCTGAGAAAAGCTGAGGGCAAAATGAGAGGAGAATGGCTGATTCCTGCAGAGGACAGATGCTCTTGGTCTTGTTATTGTGGAAGCTGACCCAGGAGTAAGAGTATCCAAAGGGAGGTAGCAAGAAAGGGATTTTTTTTCCCACACTGAGGATGCTGAGACACTGACCTAGGTTTGCCCAGAGAGGTGGGAGATGTCCCATCCCTGCAACCATTCCAGGTCAGGTTGTTTGTGGCTCTGAGCAACCTGATCTAGTTGAAGATGTCCCTGGTGACTCCAGGGGGTTCAACTAGATCACCTTGAAAGGTCCCTTCCAACCCAAACCATTCCATGATTCTAAGGCATGGCTATTCCTTCCTCAACCTCTCCAAAGATGGAAGCTCTAAGTCACCAAGAACAAGAGCCTATTTACCCTCCAGATTTCTAGCTGACAGGTTGGCTGTGAAAAGCTTTAAGATTTCCCTTTACTGTTGAGCAGATGTGGAAGTTTTTCCCCTAGAATGTTTGACAGATGTACTCATCACCTGCAGGTTAGCACATGCCTGTGTGCAGCTGGGATTTAGTGCCCCATCCTCTCAAAACTCCATTCCATCAGCTGTCTGCCCAACAGTGAGCAATGCAGGTTTCAGCTTGGAGAAGTGTCACAAAAGACAAGATTTTAGCTTGGCTCAGCAAGAAGGAACAACACCTGAACCACAGCACTCAAAGCTCCCTGTCACCACCATCACTACAGAAATCTTCCCAATAGAGGAAGATGTACATTTAATTCTAACAGAGAATAAACAAAACTGCCCCTTTGTGGAGATCAGAGATGAGAATTAAAGCAACACAGGGTTTAGTTTTTTGTAAGAGCCAGACGATCAACTCAATATAATTAAAATTAGGGCATTAAAAATTTTCTAGACATCTACAAGACCAAAACACAGTACTAACACATCACAAACTATTGCACTGAGGAGAAAAGGCTGAGAGCCCTGGGGCTGCTGAGCCTGGAGCAGAGCAGAGCCAGAGGGGAGCTGCTCCATGCTCAGCAAGAGCTGAAGGGTGCAGGGGGCAAGAGGCTGGGGCCACACTCTGCTCAGTGGTGCCCAGGGCCAGGCCAAGGGGCAATGGGCACACACTGCAAGCCAGCAGGTTCCAGCTGAACAGGAGGAGCAAGTTGTTTGTTGTGAGGGTGCAGAGCCCTGGCCCAGGCTGCCCAGAGAGCTTGTGTAGTGTCCTTGTGTGCAGAGATTGCCAAGGCCCCTGGAGGTGATGCTGGGCAAGCTGCTGGGGGTGAGGCTGCTGGAGCAGGGGGGATGCACTGGATGATCCCCAGAGATCCCTTCCAACACTCACCATGCTGGGATTCTGGGATTGTGCAAAAAGCATCATAAATTCAGCTTGCAGCTCCTGTGAAATCCCAGCCTCAGCAGCACTATACTGGTTTGAGCTCTGGACCTGGCATGTTTCCACTGTGTCTCTCTGCACAACTGATTTCAGAACAATAGGGCTTGTCAGAATAAAATTCCTTTGTGATCAGTACATACCTGCTCAGACAACAGTTAGTTCTTGTACCACACCTCATAGGCAATTTCAGTATACCCCAAAAACCTCTATCCACTTCTATCCATGCCAAACCACAGACACAACTAGAAATGAGAAGATTACTGACTGCAGGGTGAAGAAACTGCAGCAGTCCAAAAGCTTGGGACAGCTTGGCTGAAGCTAAGACCCAAGGCTGGAAAGCAAAGCAGGTAGATTCATGATAGCAACTTCATGACAGAAATCATAGGATCATTAAGGTTGGAAAAGACCTCTAAGATCATCAAGTCCAACTATTAACCTAACACTGCCAGGTCATCACTAAACCATGCCACTAAGTGCCATGTCTACACCTGTGTTGTGTAGGTGTCTTCATCAACATGAAGTATGAAGTGAACACTTGTTAACTGGACACAGTTCAGCTATTTGACATTAAACCTCTCTGAATGGACACTCTGGAATCACAGCACTGCATCTACAGGAGCTTTCCTCTACACCTTGTGATTCAGATTTTGTCCAACAGTGACCAGCAGTTCAAGCAGAGAGTTTGTCATTCAGTTGCAGCCTTTTTTCCTTTCCAGTCTCACTACAGTAATTCCTAATTATTTCTGATAAAATATCCAATTTCCTTAAAGAAACCCTCCCCAGGTAAGTTATTCTTGTGTTCCATACCTGCAGCTTTCATACAAAGTTGTCCCAGGCATAAATAGGAAAAGAGAGAAATTAATTGCCACTACTGATCTGGCAAAAATCTTTCTAACACAAATGTAAGCAGTGAGGCATCTCACCATGAAAATAAACCCATAAAGCTTGTGAACAAGAACATTTCCTTGGGAAAAAAAAATCAATTTGTAGTTCTTAGTGCTGTGCACAAAGTTTATGAAGCAGCAACACTGTTTGCATGAGGATCATGCTCACTGCAGTAAACTCACCTTACCTGCCCCAATCTGGGGATCATAGCAGGGGAAAGTTGTGCCTTGCCCAACACACTTCCATACCTTCTGGATAGGGATCAATAAGACTGATCATTAGAATCCCCACATCCCAGCATGGTAGGGGTTGGAAGGGACCTCTGGGGATCATCTACTTCAACCTCCCTGCTAAAACAGGCTCACCCCCAGCAGCTTGCCCAGCATCACCTCCAGGGGCCTTGGCAATCTCTGCACACAAGGACACTCCACAAGCTCTCTGGGCAGCCTGGGCCAGGGCTCTGCACCCTCACTGCAAAGAAGCTTTTCCCTCCTGTTCAGCTGGAACCTGCTGGCTTCCAGTTTGTTCACACATTATCATAGAATCCTAGAATGGTTTGGGTNCAGGAGTGACACACTGTCACTCATCTTTCAGACCTACTGGAGGTTTGAGGCTGATCAACTCCCCCTAAACCTCAGAGAGGATAATCTTAAATGCCATGATGATCTCCTAGATCTCCATCAGGAACAGGAATGGTTCTTTCTCCTAGATCTCCACCGGGAACAGGAGTGGTTCTTTCTGCTCTCATCCCTCATTGCCACTCTGCTAACTCTCAATTCAGAGATGACCATTTCCATTTCCAGCCAACACACTTAGCTGCATTAAGAGCTCAAAAAAAACCTATCACAGCTTCTTTTCAGCCACAAACAGACCTTCCACCATAACAATAGCTAAAAAAACACCCAATTGAACAAGCAAATCTCTCACCATGCCCCACAGGCAGGAGAGCTGATCTGAGCCAAGAAAGCCAACCCAGTGAAAGCTGCTCTTCTACCAACTGCCAAAACTAAACCAGAGGAATCCATTTCAACAGCAAGGAACTGATCAGGGAACAGACAGGAGGTAGAAGGAGAAAGCATCAAGTGTCTCAAACACATTTCCAGGGCACAGAAGCTGCCTTCAGATGGAGTGAGCTGGCTCTCTGCTCCCTGTACCTGGCACAATGAGGATCCTCTACACAAGGCATGCCTGGGACAGGAGAGCTCAGGGTTTGTCCTGCAGATCCAAGCCCTGCCTTGGGAACGAGCA
The DNA here is from genome assembly GCA_013396975.1 of Bucco capensis. Classification (NCBI taxonomy): domain Eukaryota; kingdom Metazoa; phylum Chordata; class Aves; order Piciformes; family Bucconidae; genus Bucco; species Bucco capensis. The sequence goes on from VWZO01017318.1 coordinate 131,838, forward strand.
CACCTGGATCTGTTGGTCAAGGTCACTTGACTCTGCATCACCTTGAGTAAATCTATGTAAGAACTGTTCACACAAAATCTAGTAAGGAAAAAAATCCTTAAAAAGNGGTCACTTGACTCTGCATCACCTTGAATAAATCTATGTAAGAACTGAGCAAGAGTTATATCCACCTCTCCAGATGATAAAAGTCCAGTAAGAGAAAGAGCCTGTTAGGAGCTTCAGAAATGAACTAAAATCTAGTAAGGAAAAAAATCCTTAAAAAGTGAGCAGTTTGAACTGCAAGCTCTGACTTTCTGGTGACCTCTCATACCAAATTCAGTCCTGTTCTGTTCTACTGCTGTGCCCTTGGACAGAAGAGCAGGTTCATAAAAGCACTCTGTGACCCCTCACTCCTCCAAGCACAGCTATCAACAAGCCAGAAACTGCCACTCTGCTCAGCAAACAAGACCTTTCCATAGGTGCCAGCACCAGGAATGGTTACAGGAGGAGAAACTTGTTTGCTGGGAGGGTGCAGAGCCCTGGCCCAGGCTGCCCAGAGAGCTTGTGGAGTCTCCTTCTCTGGAGAGACTCCCAAGGCCCCTGGAGGTGATGCTGGGCAAGCTGCTGGGGGTGAGCCTGCTGGAGCAGGGGGGCTGGATTAGATGATCCCCAGAGGTCCCCTAGTACCCCCACCATGCTGGGATTCTGTGACAGATTGAAGCAAGATGGCCAAAGGAAATGTGTGTGCAGAATAAACTGACCTATGGTGACAGGTTTATTAAAGAGGAATTCAGTTCTGCAGTTAAAAGGATACTGAGAAATAGCTGTTTTGCTGTAAAAAGGAACTGAAGCTTGATCCAATCTGACCCAGCTTCACTCTGTAAATTAATGATGCTTACAGCAATCTTCAGAACTGGGAGGTATCCTTTCCCCTCTGCCATCAGTCAAAGTTGGACAGATGATGTAATTCATTTGAAGGCCACAGAGGGTATCTGTCAGCCAGCTTTGGGCTTTGCTATAAATAGACATTTCCTAAATGACTTCATCCGAGGAACACTTCACAAAGAGGTGTCCACAAAAAAGTGTTCAATCCACAACTGCTGCATAACAGCAATAAACAGCTACCCTAGAGTACAGAGAGCTGTGAAACACCCACACACAACCCAACACCAACCTACAGCAGCTTTCAATGGGACTGAACCTAACAGCTCTGCACTCTTCTATCCTAACAGTGAGGAAGGAGCATGCAGAAAGCTGCAGGAGTTCTGCCAACTACCAGTCAGTTGCTTCACTGTCTATTTATTTGCTGGAACCTATAACTGCATCTCTCTGCAGCCTCTCCTGTCCCTCCAGATGGGTCAGGGAGCTCCAGGGAAAGGTAAGCCCACAGGCTGAGCTCCTCTGCAGCAGGGATGAGCTCAGACCATTCAACCACAACACTTTCCTACCTCCATCCCAGTTTGAGCAGCCCAAGGGAATAAAGAGACTGATTTCTTCAGCTGCCCTTCCCACTGCTAAGCCTTTCCTGCAGTCTTTGGTTAGGTCTGGGCATTAACTAGCTTGCTGCAGAATCAAGCTTTGAGTAGCTTTTACCACGTCTCTGTGGCCCATACCTGTGTTTGCAGCAGAGAGAATGCAACACAAAAGGAGCCAAAGCACCTCAAGTTCCCTTGCATAACTGTAACCCAGTAGTACCTTGGAGATAAAAGCAGCTTTTTGTTAGGTGACAGCATTCATCTGTGTGAGCCAAAGGAAAGAACAGGCTTCCCACAAACATTCTTCTTCACTGAGAGGGTTATCAAGAACTGGAAGAGGCTGCTTAGGATGGAATTGCCATCCCTGGAAGTGTTAGAAAAGTGCAACTGTAGTACTTGGAGCCCTGGTTTAGTGGTGAGCATGGCAGTGGTAGGTTAATAGTTGGACTCGATCTCAGAGGTCTTTTCCAACCATAATGATTCTATGATTAACTGGCCTGAGTAAAAGCTCCCCAGTAACCAACCATTCTAACCCTGCAGAGCTCAGCAAGGCTCTCCTATGCCTGCAGCATCACAGCTCTTTGGGGTTAGCTGCAACTGAAAACGAAACCAGGAGAACACAACTAAACCCCAAAGCTTCCTCAATGGAGCAATTCAGTGGTGAGCTGATGCTCACCAAGCACCTAGCACATCAACTGCACTTGAACCTCAGAAGAGCTCCATGCAGAAGGCACTGAAAGCCACAGCCTGGCAGGCACTGGTAGCATGGAGCAGCTCTGCCCTCCCTCCTCTCTGCTGGCATCAGGACCACAGCGAGCAGCTGACCCCAGGCCAAACCAGCCCTGGGCAGAAACAGCTGCTTTGAATCCAGTTCAGTTCCTCAATTTGTTTGTCACATGGCCCACAAACAGTTGGTTGAGTAAAAGGGCAGGGAATGAAGGCACAGAATGTCTTCCTCAGCTGCTACAGCAGTTCTAGGGGTTTACAGAGCTGCAGCCCAAAGCAGAGGTCTGACAGGGAGGGCACAGGCTGCTGCCACAGACAAAGGGGATGACTGGGTAAGGAAGACATCAAGTCAGGCTTCCCAGCACCACAGACAGGCTTGAAAGAGCTGACAGGGACCTCTTGGAGCAGGTCCAGAGTAGGCCACAAAAGAGGGCTGTGAGGACAGGCTGAGAGAGTTGGAGTTGTTCAGCCTGGAGAAGGCTCCAGGGAGACCTTACTGCAGCCTTGCAGTACTTCAAGGGCCAGTCAGAAACATGGAGACAGGCTTTTTAGCAGAAACTGTTGGGACAGGACAAGGGGTGATAGTTTGAAACTAAAAGAAGATGATTCAGACTAGCTAGAAGGAAGAGATTTTTGATGCTGAGGGTGGTAAGACCCTGGCCCAGGTTGCCCAGAGAGGTGGGAGATGTCCCATCCCTGGAACCACTCCAGGTCAGGTTGTCTGGGGCTCTGAGCAACCTGATTTAGTTGGACATGTCCCTGGTGACTGCAGAAGGATTGGAGTAGATGACCGTGAAAGGTCCTTTCCAACTGAAAGCATTCTGTGCTTCTATGACATGAATCACCAGATTCTGCCCACCCCTCTTCATTTTTCCACAGCAAATCCCAAAGGAAAGGTGCCAACCTCATCTTTCCATGCTGTCTGAGCTGTTAGATCACCAAGCCATGAGTATCTGTGTCAGATAATCTCAGAGCACCAAATATTGTGACAAAACAGGACTTGTTTACTCATGAGATTACTTGAGATCTCTGCTACAAAACTATTACTAAACTCTTTCAATACACTAACGAGCAAAAACCTGAAATGCCAACAGACCCCAACTCCCTGGAATTTGCCAGCCCCAGGTTTTGAAAAGAGCAGGGCCCTTGCTGTTCATAACCCAAGGCCAGGCATGACCTGGGAATTCCAGTTCAACCAGTTCCACCCTTTCTGCCCCTCACCCTTGGAATAACAGACAACAACAAAGCCCTGCCCTGATCTACACAGGAATAAACAATTCATTGCAGACCCATGCAATGGAAAGCCACCTGCTTCCCCACACAATTAAAAGCACATCCCAGATTCCAGCTCTCCCTGGACCAGGGCAGACAGATGGAGAAGACAGGCACATAAAGCCTGCTCTGCTCCTAGCAAAACCATTGTACTGCAGCAGCCAGAGGCACAAAGCCTGGTGGCAGCCTCCACCTCCACAAGAGCTGTTTTGTTAAGGGATCACAACATCAATCAGCAATCCTCCAGCCACAAAAACAACTCAGGCTCACACTGAGGCCAATTAAACTCACAATCTTCTAAAACACACATGCACTTGCTCTGACTTCTGAGGACTGTGTCTCTTCACTGGCAGATCAGGTCCTGCAATCCAGCTGACATGTTACCTGCCCCAGATGTCCCCAAGATAGGACAAGAGGAAATAGCCTCAAGTTGTGCCAGGGAGGTTTAGGTTGGATATTAGGAATAATTTCTTCCCCACAAGAGTTATCAAGCCCTGGCCCAGGCTGCCCAGGGCAGTAGTGGAGTCCCCATCCCTGGAGGGATTGATAAAACATGTAGATGTGGTGCTGAGGGACATGGTTTAGTGGTGACCTGGCAGTGCTGGGTAATAGCTGGACTTGATCTTAAAGGTCTCTTCCAACCAAAATAGTGACAGTAACTGTGACTCAGTTTAAAATGCAAAGGCTTAGCCATCACCACTGACAAGGACAGACTGTCACTTTCTTGCATACTCTCCTCCCATTCACTTACAGGAAGGAAACAATCCCTTTGAAAAGGAAGCCATAGCCCTGAGAGCAGGCAATAAAATGCCCAAATAGGACACTAACTTCTGCCTTGCTCAATCCTGCAGGACCTGCCCCCAGCAATGCAATCTCTGGAGTCTGCTTGAAGCCAGCCCTGGATTGACAGCAGGAACAGGACTGCACTAGGCAAACAGAGCCTGGCCATCAGAGCCTGCCCATTACTCACACACATACTTGCTGCTGCCTCTACCAAGACACAAAAGCAGTGCAAGAGGCAGTTCCTGCAGTGCTCTGCAATGCACACCTAGTTTAACAAGCATCCAGAGACTGAAATCATCTTCCCTTTTCCCCTACTTCACAGAATCCCAGCATGGTGGGGGTTGGAAGGGACCTCTGGAGATCAACCACTCTAACCTCCCTCCTAAAGCAGGGCTACCCAGAGCAGGTTGCCCAGGATCACCTTCAGGTGGCTTTGGAATCTCTCCACACAAGGAGAAGAGGTGCAGGAGAACATCCTTGTGTCACCCTTCATGGTGATGAGCTCCTGTGTTATTGTCAGTGTCCCTTCCACACCTGTCCTTTGCAGTCAGCTCAGGGAAGCTTTGCCTGCTAAACAAAGACTTTGCAAGTCCTGGTTTATTTACCTTTTCTATTACAGTGGTGGAGGCAGAAACACTTTGACCCTTGCTTTCTGACTGTGGTAGTTAGGACATGAGATCTGAACTTGCATCTGTGGAGTTTTCTTGCAGTTGCAGGCTTGAGCCTTAAATTTGATGTCCCCACAGGCTCTGTCTTCAGAAAGAATTACTTGCTATAAAGCTGTGTTGCTGATGGCTGATCCTAAAGGAGCTGAGCTGCCTTCCACTTGCTGTGTGACTGTTTGAAGGAGCCATTCTGGGTTGCAGTGTTTGCTGTCTTTCAGCAGAGTGCTTGTCAAACAGTTTTCATTCAGTGCATTCAGCTTTTTAGCAGATGGGGTAGAGTTTTGTGAGCCTGGGCAAGCACAGCAATTGTTTTGCAAGGTGAGACATTCCTGATTTGATGGGCAGGAGGAGTAAGAATGTTGTGTGATTCATAAGTGGGGAGTCTCTGGTTTTGGATCAGTGAATCTTCTTTTGTTTTAAAGGATATTAGCATTTGTCTTCCAAGAGATCCGAGTTGAAAGCTCAAAGTTAACAAACAGTTCTGGAGCTTGGTGCCAACAGGATGGAGCCTGGGTACAGAGCTCTCAGTAGGCTTGAGGGGACTGGGAGAATTGGTGCTTAGCCAATGTGAGCCACACAGCACCACACTCACAAATCCCTCCCCTTGTGCTGGGGGTGAGGAGAGAGGGAGAGGGAGAGCCCTGCATGGACAAGAGCTGCTGTGCTGGGCCTGGGAGCTGTGGCCTGGCAGAGCTGCTTCAGGTCTGCTGGGGAAATGATTAACCACACTGGAATCCTGTTGATAGCCAGTGATCCATGTGGAAGGGTGCTGCAGGGACCAGGTGTGCTAGACAGCACATAGAAACCACAAGCAGCAGCAGGTCGAGGGAGGTTCTCCTCCCCCTCTGCTCTGCCCTAGTGAGGCCACAGCTGGAGTCCTGGGTCCAGCTCTGGGCTCCCCAGTTCAAGAGAGACAAGGAATGACTGGAGAGAGTCCAGCAGAGGCTCCTAAGATGCTGTCTACTGCATTATCTTGATTATGCAAATCAAACCCCTGGCTCCTGGCACTTAGACTGAAGGCTCAGACAGCTTCCTGCAGCAAAGTCACCATGGAAATGTCTCAGAATGTGAGCTTTCAGGAAAACAGGACTACACTGCAGTGGTAAAGTGTCCCAGTAACTTATGAGCCAACAGATAAGGTCAAACCCTGAGGGAATGATTTGTGGAGAACACATGAGGACACATCATCATCCAACCCCTATATGCTCAGGTAGTTCTACTACCTTAACTGGTCATCGAAAGTCAGCAAGATAAACATCAAGGATTTAGACACTTCAAGTTTACTTTACAACACAGCCACACAGCACAGAACAAACACACCTAGAGAAATGCTTACACCAATTAGGTTGGTTCAGTACTCACTACATGGCTCCCAAATGCAGAATATCCTTCCAGTGTTAGTCCCCCTATCAAAATGACTGTGATCAGCAGAACAGAGCAATGAACAGGCCAGAACAATCATGAGCACCCCTGATCAACTGAAAGTGAACTCCACCCTCTGTTCCAGATGTCACTGCTATAGAAACTATGATTAAACAGACAGGGCCATGAATCAGCTCCCTGAACCCAAGGTACACCTCAGCAATCCCAGGAGAGCCCAGCACTAGCAGGGTAGACTGACATTTCTGTCACCAAAACAGCCCCCACTCAACATCCCAAAACAACAGCATCACACACAGGAGCAGCTTGAAGACACTTCACAGGTGCCACAGACGTTTCACAGAATAGTCACAGACTGGTGAGGGTTGGAAGGGCTATCTGGGGACCATCCAATCCAACCCCCTGCTAAAGCAGCCTCACCCACAGCAGCTGGACCAGGATCACCTCCAGGGACCTTGGCAAACTCTCCACAAGCTCTCTGGGCAGCCTGGGCCAGGGCTCTGCACCCTCACAACAAACAACTTGCTCCTCCCGCTCAGATGGAACCTCCTGGCTTCCAGTTTGTGCCCATTGCCCCTGGGCACCACTGAGCAGAGTGTGGCCCCAGCCTCTTGCCCCCTGCACCCTTCAGCTCTTGCTCAGCATAGAACAGCTCCCCTCTAGCTCTGCTCTGCTCCAGGCTCAGCAGCCCCAGGGCTCTCAGCCTTTCCTCCTGCCAGAGGTGCCCCAGTGGCCTCAGCATCTTGGGAGCCTCTGCTGGACTCTCTCCAGCAGTTATTTGTCTCTCTTGACCTGGGGAGGCCAGAACTGGACCCAATATTCCAGCTGTGTCCTTACCAGGGCAGAGTAAAGGGGAAGGAGAACCTCCCTTAACCTGCTGGTCACACTCTTCTTCATGCACCCCAGGAGACCATTGGCCTCCCAGGTCCTACCCCATGGAGCTACTTTCCAGCAGGTAGGCTCCTAAACCTGTCCTGGTCCATGGCTTTATTCCTCTTCAGATGCAGGACCCTACACTTGCCCTTGTTGATCTTCATGAGGTTCCTCTCCACCCAACTCTCAGCCTCTTTCACATCTGCTTTTAGCTTTGAAACAAACAATGTTTCCTAATGACTGGTTCTAGCTCCCTATCAGCCAGGCTGAGGACAGGGATAATGAGGCTGCTGAGGTGGACAGGAGGTGTGCTGGAGCTCCTGGCTGTGCTGCTGCCATGCTCTTTGATGTCAGGCAAGTCACTTTTTCCTGGATGTGTTTCATCCTCCTTTCTCTCCTCTCTAAGCTGCCATGTCACAGTCTGAAAATCACTTGGGGTCTNTGCCATGTGCTTAGGGAGGGTGTAGTCATCCTTGTGTTCATAGCCAGAGGGATGTAGGAATGCCTCTCAGCCTTAAGGACCTTAATTAGCAGCCAGGTTCTACTGGTCTGGGCCCCATCAGACTATGTGTGGTAAGGTGTGTAGATGGAGCCTTCAGGAAATGGAGCGGGAATACCAGGAAGAAGCATTTGTCTGAGCAGCAGGTGTTGTCCTGCAGTAGAGGTAGCTATGCTTGGGTTGAATCAGTGTTGGAGTCATTGCTGAATCTTCATCTGCACCATGTCCTGTATTCTGTGAAGATGTCATCAGAACTGCATTAGTTTTGTTTGAATACTCCTCCAGGGTTCACACTGGACCTTTCTGCCTCTGGATCTTGGTTTCTGTGTTAAGTTCCTTTGCAGGGGAGGATTTTTCAGAGCTTTCCTAGTGTAGAAGCAGCAAGTTTGACTCAGTTTTTCAGTAAATTACTGCTGCCCTTGGAAAGTTTATAGCAGTGCTGTGCCATTTCTGTGTGGAAAGGGAGGTGGTGGAGAAACCAGCAGAAATCTGCTTCTCCTTTGATAAGAAATGCTCTTGCATGGAGAGAGCAGCAGCCCCTGCATAAACACTGGATATATTATCATTTCTAACTAGTAAATTTATGGATAATCTCTTCTTTTGGAGGATTTATTCTGATTTGAGAGCATTAGTCTCTGGGAATATTAAACCTCTTTGCAATCCCCTTTGTTCAGAGCCTAGAGTAGGGCACTGCTCTAAGCCCTGCCATCCTCCTCCAGCTGTTCTGTGGGCAGGATTGGAAATGCAGTGCAGAGGCACAGCTGGCCCAGAGGCAAATGGGCTTTGGGGTTAGGTGCTTTATCCACTTGTGTCCATATGGATTTGGAAACTCTTCACTCTGTTCCTGTAATGAGTGTGTGCAGCTTTGAGCACTGCCAACAAAAGAGAAAGCTCCTAAACCAAACAACCCAAAAGGTAAGGAAGGTGAAATCCTTACCTCCTCCTGCTCTGCACAGGGGTTGGAATGGTTGATTTCCAGAGGTCCCTTCCAACCCCTAATATACTGGGATCCTATCTAATGGTACTGATCCATGTAATCACTAGTGTTACATTGATTTTGGAGACCCAGCAGTCTCACAGTCCTTCTACACTCCACTTTCCAAACCTGGTGTTGGCATGACTAATGCTGCTGACCAGACTGCATGCTCTGCAACATGTCCTAGACACCTCAGAAACCTGCCTAATCAATTCATCTGGAGAATTCCTTGATTTCTTTCCACCAGATGCACTTTGTGGAAGCCCACCAACACCCACCAGAGCAGCTGGATCCTTTCTGAATGTTCCCCAATCACAGCCTCACTGGGTGAAGTACAGAAGGAGCCAACTAAACTCAGGTATAAGTGCCAGCAATGGAGCAAAGGTTTCCAAGCCCAGGAACTTCCCTCCTTACAAACCCTTTTTATATTTATATACAGAAAAAATAAACCTCAGTATTTATAAGATAAGTGAAACAGAACAATAACAACAGCAAAAGCCACTTCTTGTACTGTTAGGTGTCAGGCTGAGTTGGCAGGTGTGAATTTTCCAGCTCTGGCCCTCTGTGAACTGTCTTCACTTTGTGCTGAACAGGTAAGAGAAAAGCCAGATGGCCTAAAGCCACAGCTGAATTTCAAACTGCTGCAAAACAGCACAAGCCAAGAGAGCCTGACAGCACTCACCTGACAATTCCACCCAAAAGGTTGGTGTTACACTCCAAAGGCTCAGCTGAGTCAAGAGAAAACACGTCTAAACATGCCTGAAATCTCCATTTGTTCTGTCCATAATTGTGGGACTCTGTTAAAAACTGAGCTGGAAGTATAAAGTGAAAGATTCTGTGACCTTTAGAGGGCTAGAGGTTTTCCTCACCTCTGAGGAAGAGGATACAGAGCAACTCAGGAGCAGGATATAAGCACTTATTTAACTCACAGCACAAGGTATGTGAAGCTTCTGCGACTGTCCAGGGAACATGCCACCTCTCACCTGCTACTGATGAAAAAAATGGAAGTGAAAAAGACTTTTCTTAATTATTTGTTCTCTTTCAGCATCACACAAATACTCAAAAGGACTCAACAGCCCTTTTCCTACTCCTTCTGCTTCCCACCTTGCAGTAGATTACACTTGGTTTGCAATGGACAGACTAGACTTGATATTCCCAACAACAAAAGACCAGCCTTGCTAGCACAAATCAGACAGAGAAATCCAATAACACAGCCCTCTCAAGGCTGTCCTGCATCTGCAGGAGAGCTCTCAGAGCAAGGCAGAAATAATATTGATAGAAAGCACACTTCCAGCAGGCACTGCTGGAGCAGCCAACCACCCCAGGCCTACACCAGCAAACTTAGTGACAAACATTACTGGTTTGACTAAGTAGAAGAGAAGAATTAGACAAGAGAACACAACCCTCAAAGCCAAGTGAGTACAGCAAATGCCAAAGTCCCCTTAAAATTGGCTTAGCCAGTTCCATGCTTTGTTCAAAGCTCAAATCCTCTGAAGGCAATGACCTTTGGCTTTTCCCCCCCCATCTACAAGCACCCCTGGAAACTTCACCTCCAGTCTCTGCAAACCCACCAAGACGTGGCTTGTGATCCTAACCTCCTACTTGAAGGCAATAAACATTTTTTTTGGGCTAAGAAATCCTCTGCAACATGGTGCTTATAACCCCAGGAGCCCTAAGCTTGCCCTGGTGCTAAACACTGAGCAGACACTGAAGGAGACAGTGCCACGCAGACTTGGAGCCAAGTTTACAAATCAAGGCTTCTCAGGAAGACTCAGGCCAAATTCTTCTTGCTTGCATCCTTCATAGCTCACTGTCTTTAGGGGGAAGAAGTGGGCACAGAGATTCACCTCTCCTGCAGACAAGTGTAAGGCAATGAAGGAAGACTTCCTCTGGTTTAAAATCAATGGTGGGGATTAATCTTGATGGATTTTAGATAACTAATCATGGACTGGTTTTGGTAGGAAGGGACCTTTCAAGGTCATCTAGTCCAACCCTCCTGCAGTCAACAGGGACATCTGCAACTAAAGCAGGTTGATCAGAGACCCCAAAAACCTGACCTGGAATAGTTCCAGGGATGGGATATCTCCCATCTCTCTGGGCAACCTAGGCCAGGGTTTCACCACCCTCTGTGTAAAACATTTCTTCCTTCTACCTACTCTAAATCTCCTCTTTTATTTTAAAACCATCACCTCTTGTCCTGTCCCAACAGATGCTGCTCAAAAGTCTGTCTCCATCTTTCTGTTAGGCCCTTGAAGTACTGCAAGGCTGCAGTAAGGTCTCCCTGGAGCCTTCTCCTCTCCAGGCTGCACAAGCCCAACTCTCTCAGCCTGTCCTCAGAGCAGAGAGGTTCCAGCCCTCAGGTAATTTTTCTGACCCCTTCTGGACCTGCTCCAATAGGTCCATGTCCTAAGTCTATGGTAACTCCCTATTTAAGGGGTTAACTTTTGTGAGTTGCTTAACTAAAGGAAAACCTGGCTGCCAGTACCTGAGTGGTCTGCAAAGAAGTTCATCCTTGCAGCAGCAGCTTTCTATGCCGGCAAAGTGAAAAGGATCAAAGCCTCCAGTGTAAGTGCCCTTAGAGTTTACCAAAGTCCAATGAACTTTACCCAATCTGTTTCAACAAAAAGCACTCAGCTAGAGAAGAGCAAGAGCTTAGTGCAGGAGCTAGAGAAGTGCCAGCCTTGCACAAACAGACCTCATCAGTATGCACCTTCTTTTACCCCATGACATTCAGCAGACATGGTTAATTAGTTTGTGATAATGCATTGCCCATCACGACTTCTGAACCGAGCCTTGCAGCTGGTAGGTAAGCAATTGGTAACTGCCTTGTGCAATCAGCATGCCAAAAGCACAAACACAAAAGAATAAAGTTAACAAACTGTTTACCCATTCCCCTCTCCTCCCATTGCTGCTGCTAGCCAACAGCTTGGGGAACAACAACAACAAAAAAATCATCTATTTCCAGGAGTCAGCAGAGGGAAATCATTTGGACTGCTCTCAATTTTTCCTATCTTTGCTACCGGTGCTTCGCGTTATTTCACACAATTCTTTCTGTTCCCAGACCAAGCCTGTTCCTTTGACTAATAGCATTAAAAGCCTCTCTCCGGAGATAATTAGTTCTCCCTCCCCCAGCCCTTCCCCAGCGCAACGTGGAAGGAGCATCCACTCCTCAGTAAACAAAAGGAATTCAAACAGCGTGACAGCCAGGCTGGGAGTTGCCTCTCACCTCCCGATCTCAGCAGAGCTGATCATCAAAACCAAGTCAACACCACGAGCACCAGAACGAGCATCACGAGAAGAGTATCTCTAGGTGAAGGGCTTTGTCATTTAGAAATGAAGAAAACAGGAAATCCTCATTTGCAAGGAGCATAAATACCATCATTCCTCATTGCTAGAGGTTTTGCATGGTCACCTTGCAACCCTGAAAGCCTAACACGTCATTCAAAAGCAGCAGATAAGAGCCAGGATTGGGAAATTGGCAGCTTTCTCCCCTATGACCCCAAGCCTATCACCCACCCAAGAGCAAACCACACCAACCTCCACACCCTAGCTCCTGCTGAGATAACAAGTCCTCCAGAACACAAAAAAATCAAGGACAGTCACTATTTGAAAAGCACCTTGAGACCCTCAGCTGAAGAGTCATCAAATTCTCTCCATCTATATGCTGACTCCTCACCTGGAACCTGCCCTTGGATTTAGGGGTACAGTTTGGAAGGAGTTAACACTACCTCCAAGTGACTCAATGCTGACTCCTTACCTGGAACCTGCTCTTGGATTTGGGGGTACAGTTCGGAAGGAGTTAACACTACCCCCAAGTGACTCAATGCTGACTCCTTACCTGGAACCTGCCCTTGGATTTGGGGGTACAGTTTGGAAGGAGTTAACACTACCCCCAAGTGACTCAATGCTGACTCCTTACCTGGAACCTGCTCTTGGATTTGGGGGTACAGTTTGGAAGGAGTTAACCCCTCTCCTCAAGTGCCTGTGAGCTGGTGCAGTGGCTGCCTGAGGCCTGACCCCACTGCGCAGAGAAGAGCTGGAAATAGTTATCACTGCAGCACTGACAAGGCAGCAAGAGTCACTAATTAAACGATATAAATAGATCTCTGAAAGGGCTTTTTTCCCACCCCACCTCAACACAAAGCTGAGGTCCTAACACTGCTGCAGTCACACAGCCATTAGTTTTCCACAGGCTCCAAACCCAACAGCAAAAAAAAACCCCAAACAACAACCCAAACAAAAAAAAGAGCATTCTCACATCCACAAAAACCCAGACTGGGCACTTCTACAAATAAAGTTCCAACTAAACACAATTAGGGAACAGATTCGGAATGACATAGAGCATTTCTTCACTCTGCAGAAGCAGGAACAAGGTCATAGTGTGATTTGGCTTGAAAGGGACCTTAAAGATCATCTAGTTCCAACCCCCTGCTATAGGCAGAGACACCTTCCACCAGGCCAGGTTGCTCAAAGCCCCATCCAAGCTGGCCTTGAACATATGCAGGGATGGGGCACTCAAAACCTCTCTGGACAACCTGTTCCAGTGCCTCACAATGAAGAGCTTCTTCCTTACAGCAAATCTAAATCTCTCTTTCAATTGAAAGCTATCACCCCTTGTCCCATCACTACAAGGTCCCTCTCCAGCTTTCTTATAAAATCCCTTTAAGCACTGAAAGGCTGCAGTAAAGTCTCTCTGGAGCCTTCTCCAGGCTGAACAAGCCCAACTCTCTCAACCTGTCCTCACAGCAGAGAGGTTCCAGCTTTCAGATCATCTTTGTGGCCCTGCTCTGGACTAGCTCCTTCTTACACTGGATGTCCCAAAGCTGGACCCAATACTCCAGGTGGGGGTACAGGGGGCAGATATCAAGATGACATCTTTGCCCCCAACAGCCATACCAGCCTCCTTGCACCTCCCTGTAGCCCAAAGCTCTGGTTTTGCCTGAAAAAGGAACATGTTTGGAGGTGACCTAGATGAGTCCAAGGATATCTGCAACTTGGCATCCCTTAGACCAGTAAGAAAAAACCAGCACCAGTACAACTTCCACTACTCTGTGAGTTTTGCTTTAAGGCTTCCCATTCCCTGCCAGACACAGGTTTTGTACAGCTCCTAACTGAATATTCATCACCAACTAATAGACCTGCAGGAAGCGCAGTGTCAGCGATTTCTAATACATCTAATGCCCCAGCACATGCCAAACACAATGAAATTTGATCAAAATAGAAGCCATTTGTTTAAATACAAGTGATTTGGCTCTCAAAACTGTCATCAAATTAAACTGGAAATCAAATTAACCAGTGATTGAATGAAGTGGAAGGCTGTATAATCACAGATTACTGTTCCAGCAGCATGAAAACAAGGATGCAATCACATTCCCCTTGTTCGTGGCAGCCTCTCTGCTCTACCCTGTACTCCCAAAGGGACTCCCCCTCCCCAGATTCCAGGGCTGGGGCACACTCTGTGCCTCAGACACAGCTCATCCAGCCATTTCTTGGTAGTCCAGAAAGGAAACACTCCTTACAAAACCTCCCTTTGAGATACCACTGGTTAACAAAGCCAGCCCTGTGAAAGTACAAGCTGACACACTTGAAACCACACCAATTTAGGACAGAGCAGGGCAGGCAGTTCCAGCACTGCTGGGAAGAACCTGCTCTGAATGGGAAAAGGGGTTTGGCACTCTCACCATCTGAGGTATTAACCTCAACCAGCCTAACTGTGTGCCAAGCAGGTTCCCTCCTAAGTGGCCTCATTTTCTCTTTATTTCCCCCTTTATTGAACTCTCATTCACAAAGGAACTCAAACTGTGTGAAATTACAGTTTTAAGTCTTGTCTACTCTTACAAGTAATTTGGATTCATTTACACAGTATCTTTGCAGAGCAACAGGCACTTACACTGCAATCATAGCAGGCAGAGGAATTGAATTACACTCCTGTGCAACTTCCACAACAGCACAGCAAACTCAGCTGAACCAATCCTCCACCCACCACGGATGGACCACAGAAAACTTGATCATTCCCCTTCCTTTGCCAGCAAACCAAATTCTGCCCAAGACTCCTATTTGTCAAAGGCAAGCTTCAAGTTTCAAACTCGCTCCTGTACCCTTCAAGGTTTATGAGTGAAGACTCATCAGAGAAGCAATCACAAGCATCCTCACTTCTCTTTCTAGGCTCGTGGAAACAACATTTAAACACTCTGACGTTTGAGAAGAGGAGCTTTTCACTTCATTTCAGCCTCGATTAAGCATCTTCTCACCTCATTCACTTTTTTTTTTCAGTACTTTCAGCCCCTGAGAGGGGAACCCAGCCCTCACCTACCTCCACCTGGACAAACACAACCCACCGCAAGGCAAAGAGGTGAATAATTCATCTGCACGCAAACAGAAGGAAAGAACAATTGAACTCGAAAGCACAGCAGGGACGGTTCAGATTTCAGTCAACATTAAGACAGAACAGATCAAACAAAGAAATACCAAAGGAGCTGCGCAGAAAGAACTTCGAGGAAGGTGAAAGCGTTCCCACAGAAAGCACCGGGATGGCAACAAGAATGAAAAAGCAGGAGCTTTTACTTTGAGTCACAGCCCTCCAGAGCACACAAGGACACAGAGAGCGAAGCTCCTGCCGGCGTCTTGCCACCGAGTTGTTTTAATGCAGGTTTACAAGCTGAGTTTGACCCGTGAGCCAGCTCCGGAGCGAGATTGCCCACCGAGGAAGCTCCCGGGCAGGCCCAGGCCGGTGGGCACAGTCCCAGCCTCGAGACGCTGAGGAGCTTCGGGGGTCCCTACCGGGCAAAGCACGACCCGAAGCGACCCTTCGCTCCCATCCACACCGCCGGTACCTCTCAGCAAGCCCGAACTCACCCCACACTGAGCCCCCAGCTCACTCCACACCAAGACCCCAACTTACTCCTCATCGAGCCTCAGTTCACCCCACACAAGACCCCAGTGAAACCCTCAGCGAGTCCCCAAGCGAGCCCCACACTCCTCACGGACCTCCCTCACCCCACCTCGAGCCCCAGCTCACCTTACCCCAGACACCTCTCACTCCCTCAGACACCTCTCACCCCCCCAGACCCCTCTCAGCCCCTCACGGGCTCCTCTCACAGGCCCTTCTTACTCCCCAACCCCTCCAGGCCCCTCTCAGCCCCTCGCTCACACACCACCCCCCATCCTCAGCCTTGCCGCCACAGCCAGGGGCTGGCTCGAGCGTAACCTGGCCTGTCCACCCCCAGTGGAGCTTCCCCGTGCCGCCTACCCGCCCTCNTTTTGGGTTTGGGAAGTGAGGGAAGGCTGTGGAGGTTTGGGGTGGGGAGAGATGGGGTGGGGGGTTTGGGGTGAGGCTTTGGGGTCAGGGAGAGAGAGGATGGAGTGGGGCATACTGGGGCTCGGGTGAGGCTTTGGTGTCACAGGATGACAAGGGTTGGTTGGCAGTGGGGTAGGTTGGCCCTGGGTATAATCCCAGTGCTGCTGCCTGTCCCCAGCGGATGGTGCTGCCGAGCCAGGAAAGCCCGTACCGGTGGGGAGCTGGGGGGGATCCCCTGGGAACCCCCAGCCCCGTCCCCTGCCAGCCTCGGGTCAGTCCCTCCCGGCCCTGCAGTGCTCCAGCTGTGGTGTCATGCTCCTGTCCCTGTCCCCACTCAGACAGGCAGCACGGGAGGGTGTGGATAGCCCCTGAGCCTGGATCCGAATAGTCCAAGAGGCACGGTCTGGATAACCCCGAGCTTGCACCTGGTGATAGCCCCAGAACCAGGATCTGGGTAGTCCTAGAGCCAGGATCCAGACAGCCACAGAGACAGGATTTGGATAGTCCCAGAGCCTGGATTCAGATAGCTCCAAGGCCTGGATCCAGCTCCTCGCTGCCTCTCAGGCAGATGGCAGAGGGATGNCCGTGCCGCCTCCCCGCCCTCCCCCGCTGTCCGCCGCCGGCTCCTCGGCTGCTCCCGGGCCGGGCCCGCCGGAAGCCTCGGCGGGAAGGAGGCGCGGAGCATGCTGGGAGGTGTAGTCCAGCTAGCGGGGTCACGCCCCAACCGGCGGCAGGACACAGCCCCTCGGGGCAGGACACGCCCACTCGGGGCGGGGACAAGCTCACTCGGGGCGGGGACAAGCCCACTCGGGGCGAGGACACGCCCACTCGGGGCGAGGACACGCCCACTCGGGGCAGGGGCACGCCCCCTGGCGGCAGGACGCGTCCCCTACTAACTGCGGGACACGTCCCCTCGNCGAGCCAGGAAAGCCCGTACCGGTGGGGAGCTGGGGGGGATCCCCCCTGGGAACCCCCAGCCCCGTCCCCTGCCAGCCTCGGGTCAGTCCCTCCCGGCCCTGCAGTGCTCCAGCTGTGGTGTCATGCTCCTGTCCCTGTCCCCACTCAGACAGGCAGCACGGGAGGGTGTGGATAGCCCCTGAGCCTGGATCCGAATAGTCCAAGAGGCACGGTCTGGATAACCCCGAGCTTGCACCTGGTGATAGCCCCAGAACCAGGATCTGGGTAGTCCTAGAGCCAGGATCCAGACAGCCACAGAGACAGGATTTGGATAGTCCCAGAGCCTGGATTCAGATAGCTCCAAGGCCTGGATCCAGCTCCTCGCTGCCTCTCAGGCAGATGGCAGAGGGATGCTCATCCCTCTGCAGGCTCAGGGCTGGAGCACAAGGACAGGTCTGTCCCTCCTTGGGGATCTTATCAGCAGGTGCCAGCAGCTCCTGCCCACACCCTGATAAGTACTGGAGTGCTCCCAGTGCTGCTTCACCCCCACCCAACTCTACTCCATCCCAACAGCAGGACTGGAGCATCCTCTAGGAGACCCACAGGTGGGTGTACCAAATCCTGGCTTTCTGGGAGGAGAGGCTGGGAATGGTCACTGCAAGGAAGGTGCACTGGAGCTGAGCCCAACCCCTCCTCAAGCAACTGGGGAGCACATGAACCCCACATTCCCCATCTTGGACAACCCAGTGCTGCTCTTTACCCCCAGAGCAGCAGGACACCCCCCCACCCATAATTGCACCTGGGGCTGGGCAAGGGGAAAGGGAACCTGCATCTTACACCAATCTCCTTCATGAAAAAAAGAATATAAAAGAACAAAAAAGAAAAGGAAGATAAAGCAAAAACCCAAACAACTGTATTTTGTCCAGCAAGATCTACAGCAGAGTCACAGCAGCATGTCCACACTCAGTCAGGAGTAAACACAACCAAAAAAAAGACAGAAATAACTCAATTTAGCTACAGTTCAGCAGAGACAAACCAAGAGTGACCTCACAGCAAGTGATGCTCCTGGAGCCAGAGTCCTGCTCCAGCAGAGCCATGAGCAGAACTCTCCCAACCAGGCACCTTCCTGGTGACCTGCACCACTGGGAATGTTCTGGCACATCTGGGGGAAGCTACAGAACCCCCCCATGTCCCACTCTGTCACCCTGAGAGCAGGCAGGAGGCAGCCACAAAGGTTAGAGGCAGCAGAGATGTGCCAGTGGCTGAAAAAATGATGCCAAGCAAAAGTGTAACACGCAGCCCAGGGACTCCTACCCTCAGCCTTGTTCAGGTCAAGAGGCACTGCACATCCCAAATTGTGGGGGGGTTGGGTTGGCAGAGCTTAGCTCCTCCTGCAGTCCTGCCAGCTCCTGTTTGAGAGCTAAAGTCCACAGAGGGGTGCAGTGAGGGGCTCTGCACATAGCCCCAGCCATGGAAGGGATGTCCCCATGTCACTGGCCAGGGCAGGGAGGAGCTGTGGATCTCCAGTTTATCCCTCAGTCATGCAGAGTCCAATATGGAGGTCTCAGCTACAAGATGAGTGGCACCAGGAGCTGCCCAGGTCCTTCCATCACTCCTGCAGTGCCTTCCCTGGATATGAGCTAGACTGGTGGGAAAGGGGTGCAGGGGCAGCATCTCCCCTCAGCTGCTGCATGCAGACCCCAGGAAGCAGGGCTGAAGCCCATAGTATCCTTCAGTGACCTGTGGCACAAGGAGAGTCCTTCATGGTGGCACTCCTGGTGCCAGGATGTGGCACATCCTGCAGCTCTGCAGGATGAAGGCAGCACCCATGGGTTCTCCAGTTTGGCTTCCTGCAGGCTCAACCCAGCACAAGACACAGAGCAGTCGAGCACACTCAGCTCTGCCAAGCCCAGGGCAGCACTCCAAGATCTTCCCAATGCCAATGGCTTCTTGGGGTGTTCCCTCTCCTGGGATGAGGGGCAGGGAAGCCTCAACTTTCCAGCTGCAAGCCCCTTAAGGGATCAGATGATATTCCAGCAAAGTCTTTTTAGGGTACCAGCTCCCTCCTGGCCTTTCCCCCAAGCCTGGGGCAGGAGGAGGAGGAAGGAGCAGAGGTTGGTCAGGTCATGTAGCGAGTGACAGCTCTCAGGGCATAGAGCAGAGCTGCCTGCATCCGAGCCTCCAGCAGGAGCAGGTTGACATGCACCTAGAGAGGGAGAGCAGGATTAGGGCCTGAGGGGGGCTCAGCACCCCACACACCCTGCTGGGAGGGCCAGGGATGGGGCAATACCTTCTCTGAGTGCTTGAAGTGTCTCCAGAACTGCGTGTAAGCCTGTTTGGTTGTCTTCTCTGGGTAGCAAGCCACAGTCTTGATGTAGATCTTCAAGCTGCGCTCCAGGAGTTGGTTCACCTCCCCGTAGTCATAGTCATCATAGCTGGGGGAAAGAGGAGGATCTGTTACTCCAAGCACAACCTCTGCCTATTCACACACCTCAAGGTCTTTCCAAACCTAAGCTGTGCCCCACAACAGCATGGTTTTGCAGCAGCAACAGTCTTCCCAAGACCAAGTTGCTGGATGATCAGAGGGCTGGGAAACCTCTCCTATGAGGACAGGCTTGAGAGAGTTGGGATTATTCAGTCTGGAGAAGAGAAGGCTCCCAGGAGACCTTCTTGTGGCCTTGCAGGATCTGCAGGGGCTACAAGAGGGCTAGGGAAGGACTGTTTAGGATATCAGGCAGAGGTAGGACTAGGGGACATGGACACAAGCTTGAAGACAGGAGATTTAGGTTGGCTGTTAGGCAGAAGTTGTTCCCCAGGAGGGTGCTGAGCCACTGTGTCAGGTTGCCCAGAGAGGTGGTGGCAGCCCCAGCCCTGGAAGTGTTGCAGGCCAGGCTGGCTGGGGCTGGGAGCAAGCTGCTCTAGTGCCAGGTGTCCCTGCCCATCCTTCAAGTCCCTTTCCAGCCCTGACAAGTCTAGGATTCTATGAGGGACTGCTGGGCTCTCCCCAGGGTGCAGAAGCAGCTGTGGCACAGCTCAGGAGGCTACCGGATGCCGAAGACGCAGTGGATGTAGTTCCAGATGGCTCTGCGCAGCATGGATGTGTCCACTCCACACTGCATGGCTATGGTATTGTAGGTCAGGTTGTAGACCACCTGGAACTTCTCATCCAGGAGCTGTCCCACATCAGGGTAGAGGCGGTTGATCAGTGAGAAGCCATGGTCCTCCCAGGTGTAATCCTGCCAGAGGAAGGATGCTGAGGTAAGGGCTTGATGGGGAAATGTGGAGACCCTTCAAAACCAGGGAGATAGTCTTCCTAACACAGTGATTCCTCCAACTGTTGGTATCTGGTTGCACTGCTTGGACAAGAGGAAACTGCCTCAGGTTGCATCAGGGGAGGGTTAGATTGGACATCAGGAAGAATTTCTTCCCCAAAAGGGTTGTTAAGGCCTTGGTCAAGCTGCCCAGGGCAGTAGTGGAGACACCAACCCCGCAGGGGTTGAAAAGCCATGGAGATGTGGTGCTGAGGGACATGATTTAGTGGTGACCTGGCAGTGCTGGTTAATGGTTGGACTTGATGATCTTAAAGGTCTCTTCCAACCTACACATTTCTGTGATTCTATGACAGCTCTAGTCTGGTCCCAGCCCTTCACTCTCTGCACCCACCTTGTCCACAACCCTGAAAACTACC
The DNA here is from genome assembly GCA_013396975.1 of Bucco capensis. Classification (NCBI taxonomy): domain Eukaryota; kingdom Metazoa; phylum Chordata; class Aves; order Piciformes; family Bucconidae; genus Bucco; species Bucco capensis. The sequence goes on from VWZO01017318.1 coordinate 152,348, forward strand.
TCACTGTCTCCCCACTAGAACCAGCAGGACCTGCCCCCCAGCATCCTGCCACCCCTTCCCCGCAGCACCCTGCCACCCTTTCCCCTCAGCACCCTACCACCCTTTCCCCCCAGCACCCTGCCACCCCTTCCCCTCTGGCTGCTGTGGGACCACAAGCACCCACCTGGGCACGGAAAGTGGGGGGTGCCTGCTCCCCCCTCCGTGTGAAGTCCTTGTAGCCAAACTCAGGATCCTCCACGAAGCAGAGGACATTGGACCTCAGGGAGTGATCTGTGAGATCTACAAGGCAGCACCACAGTGGCCATGAGTGATGCAGCATGACTCTGGGGAGAGGCAGCCCTGCAGCTGAGGGCCTGATCCTCTCCTCCCTGGGCACATGCTGCCTCCTTTCCCCCTCCCCTGTGACTTCTTGCAGCCTTGCAGTACTTCAAGGGCCTATCAGAAGGATGGGGACAGACCTTTTAGCAGGACTTGTTAGGATAGGACAAGGGGTAATGGTTTGAAACTACAAGAGGAGATGTAGACTAGATAGGAGGAGAACATGTTTTATACTGAGGGTGGTGAAATCCTGGCCCAGATTTCCCAGAGAGATGGTAGATGTCCCATCTCTGGAAACACTCTAGGTGAGGTTGGACCTCACCAACTCAGAGCTCTGAGCAACCTGCTCTAGTTGAAGATGTCCCTGATGACTGCAAGGGAGTTGGACTAGATGACCTTGAAAGGTCCCTTCCTTCCAAGCCAAACCATTCTCTGATTCTTCAGCCCATGGGGACCCTGTCCCCAGCTAGCTGCACCCCTGCACCTCCTCACCTGAGGGAGCCACCAGCAAGCTCTCCATCTTCTCCAGCTCGAAGCGTGTCTCCATCTCCTCCTCTGTGATCCCTTCCTCCTCCAGCTGGCTTTCCTGCAGCAGCTTCATCTTCTCCATCAGCACCTCCACCTCCTGCATGGCATCTTTGCCCTGGCCAAGCAGAGAGCAGAGTCAGCCCTGCCCTGGTGAGCAAGCCTAGAGCAGCTCTGAGCCACTCTCAGCTCTGTTGTCACTTGCACCAGCCCCAGGGCAGCTCTAAAAGAGCATTTGCCTCTGGGTTTGTGCTGCCCACAGACCCTGGAGCTGCTCCTGTGCCTCATCCCAGAGATTGGAAGGAAAGGGGAAGCCCTGCTGAGGATTCTATGCCATGGAGGATGCTATGGCTTGGCCCTAAAGCATCTGCTGTTCCCAATAAAAAAACCTTGGGGCAATTCCCGGGGGAAGCACCATAAAGCAGCCCAGCACCCCATCCTTCCCATGCCACCCCTGCAAAGCAAAGTCCTCCCCCTTACCCCAGAGCCCTCCATGCTGTCATCAGAGGCAGGGCTGTTGTCACTGTGGGGCGAGGGGGGCTGGCAGCCATTGCCCCCATCCTGGGGTGGATCCTTCTTGGGGTGGATGCCACAGCCATAGACGAAGGAGGCGAGTGAGTGGTAGTGGGTGAGGAGCACCAGGGCCTGCACCAGCTCTGCCAATGACCAGCTGTCCTCTCCTGGCTTCAGCAGAGCCTGCAAAGCATGTGGGGTTGGAGAGAAGCTCCTCAGCTCACTGGGCCATGCCCCCCACTGCACCCCAGAGCTGGGTTACACCTAAGGCAGGCAGACAGGAGGGAGTTGAGGATGTGCCTCCCCCATAAACCAAGCCACCTCTCCAGCTCAGAGACTCCCTAACCCTGAAAGGGTTAAATCTGGGAAGGGGAGGGTTGGAGGACTTGTGCCTCTAGGGTCAAGCCCCCCCAAAACCAGAGTGTGTTTATTTTGGAGGGGTAGATCTGCACCAGCAGCATCAGCTCTCACCTCGATGTGCTCCTTAGTGATGAGCCAGGGCCTGTGTGCCAGCAGCTTGTTGATCTCATTGAGGTTCCTGAGTTTTTGGGGGGCACAGTGCAGGCCCTGCAGCCAGGCAGGGTTGCCTCCCACCTGCAGGAACTCCTCCATATGTAAACCCACTAGGTAGGAGCACTGGTGCCGGGCTGCTGCCTGTGGAGAGAGCTGGACACTCAACCCCCAGCACCAGCTAGGAGCCCCCCAAACCTGCTACAAGCCCTTGGAAAAGCCAAGGCAAGGAGTCACCCTCCACACACACTGCTTTTGGAGGGTTTTCCCTGGAGATAAGAGAGCAGACAGGGGTCTCTGCCCCACCTCCCCATCAGTGTGGCTCCCCAGGGCTCCTGGAGGGGAGAGGTGCTGAGTTACCCTGGGTGGGAACCACACAACCACCCCAAAAGGGCTTCCAAGCCTCTGGGACCACAGATCCAAGGAGGACACAATTGTGGGGTGCCAAACACCTCCTCACCTCTGGGCAAAAACCCAGAGGAGATGTCAGAGCCACACATACTCCCCTTGGGACACCCCTCACCCCAAGGACCCCCCATCCTCACCATGATGGCGATGTAGTGGCGCTTGTGGTAGGGCAGGGGCCCATCCATCCGCAGCAGCAGGCACTGGGTCTTCCAGAAGCTGCTGAGGTACTGGGGGTGCAGCCCCATGACCTTGGTGATGTTGTCCACCCTGCCCACCGAGACAAAGGTGTCTGTGAGGAGCTGGTGCAGGCTGCTGCTCTCCACACCTTCCTGGGGGATCTGCCAGCATGGAGAGAGTGGTCAAGGGCTGTGTACTGCAGCCCCTCCTTCATCCCAACAACAACCCCAAACCTAGAGGGAGATCTCCCCAAGTAGCACCCATCCCACCCCATCAGATGCTCACCCCATCCAGGTCCAGCCTCCTCCCTGCCCGGAACGGACACCGGCGGCAGCTCCCACTGCCTGTCTCCCCACTCTTGGGGGGCTGAGGGTGATTGGGGGACTCCATGCTGGACCCCAAACAGCTCAACCAGCTCAGCCTGTGGTAGGTTGGGTTGTTTATTCGGGTGCTGGTGTGCAGTGGGGAGGAGATGGGGCTCAACCCCCCCCAGCCATGGTGACGAAAGCATGGTGCTATCTCTGCTGCAGGAGGAACCCATCTGCTGGGTGCTGAGATAGGGCTGTGGGTGCCCCAGCATGGGGATTTCAGGGACTTGGGGTTTTGAGGGGGAGGGAAGGGTGGGCAGGACAGGAGAAAAACAGCTGTGTTTGGATGGGTGGGGAAACTGAGGCACAGGCAGGGCAGGGACTTTGGGCAGGAAAATATCAGGGTGAAACAACACAACTGCTCTTGTCAGCCTCTAAAACAAGACACACACACTGCCACAGGGATACCACCAGGCTGGGTGACCCTTCCCCATCCCGCTATCCCTCTTCAGAATTCCCTCCTTCCCTAGAAATCAGGGGCTAGCAATTGGAGTAGGAGATCTTCCTTCACAGCATCCTGACCTCCCCACCTAGCGCAGGAGTCTCCAGCAGGGAAGGACCTACCCACCCAAAACCATCCTCATCGCTCTCACCTCTCCCAGGGGGATGAAGGCACTGGGACCCTTCCCCAGCTTCCAGGTGACCTTGACTGCTCTGTCCTAGGAAGGAAAAAACCATCAGCTTTAGCCAGGAGCCACCGAGTGCCACCGGGACGAGGAGCCAACAGTGACGGGACGAGTGCGGTGGCACCGGAAAGGGTGACTCAGGCAGACACCGCACACACACACACACACACACACACACAGGGCCACGAGGCCATCGCCCTGCGCCTTACATCATCCCCTGACGAAATCGGGCTGGGGTGTTGCGCTGCACCCCCGGAGGTGAGACCCTGCCAGCACACCGGGACCCTACCGGCACGCCGGGACCGCAGCATCGGGGACCGGGAGAACGGAGACACCTCTGGCACCCTGAGCTGCGATTACCTCCTCCATGGGCAAATTGGAGCCCTGGGGCTTCCTGTGGGATGGAGATAGGTCTTGGATTTGGCTGCAGTTGTCCAGCGACAGAACAAGGGGCAATGGGCACAAGCTGGAAGCCAGCAGGTTCCATCGGAACAGGAGAAAAAACTTGTTTGGTGTGAGGGTGCAGAGCCCTGGCCCAGGCTGCCCAGAGAGCTTGTGGAGTGTCCTTGTGTGCAGAGATTGCCAAGGCCCCTGGAGGTGATGCTGGGCAAGCTGCTGGGGATGAGCCTGCTGGAGCAGGGCAGTTGGACTGGATGATCCCCAGAGGTCCCTTCCAGCCCACCCCACCACTCTGTGACCATCCTGTGAGTGAGTTAATCCCCTTGGAGCAGGCAGATGGGTGTGCCGAGCCGTGAGCTACCCCAGCACTGCTGCCAGTGCTTAGTCAGGTGTTTGAAAATCGTTCCTGATCAAGCAAGGTTAAGCAAACACCGTTGCAGCCACTCAGCAGAGCAGGTTTGCCCCTTGTAGCCACTCTCCTGCCAAAACGCAGGGAGGAAGCTCTCCTTGGGAGCTGTACCAGGAGGGATGAGAGGGTCTTGGTCCCACTGATACACAGAGCTGACATGGGCACAACCCCAGCAAGCTCAGTTCATCCCCCACAGTGAATCCCCTGCCCAATCAACTCCCAGAAAGCAAACCTAGCTTCCAGCATGCTCCAGCAAGGAGATCCCCATATAACCATCCTGCCTTGTCCTGAAATCCTGAAGAGGTTTCCCAGTGAAGATGGGAGGAGCAGGGAACCCTGCAGCAGTGCACAGCCACCCCACAGCATGCAGGACCCAAGGTGTGAAGGTCTCAGCCATGGTTTCAGTGGTACCTGCTAGATGTCAATGGCATCCCCAGCACCACCATCCTTCCTTCCTTCCCCAACCCTGCTCCAAAGCATCAGTTCCAGGCTGGTGTTCATGCTGGGACAGGTGCTGGAGAGGATTCCCCAGCTGTGCTGGTCTATGAGGTCTTTCCCAGCTTCCAGCTCATGTCAGGAATAACCATGTCTGCAGCTACACCAAAGCCACTGACTCCCCACAAGCAAAGCCCCAAGCTGCAGAACAATCCCTGGGGAAAGCCAAGGGAAGGGGAATACAGGAGCAAGAAGGGAAACTGCAAATGATTTGTCCAGAGATGAAAGTAAGTCTTAAAACTTGAGGCAATTCCCAATGTTCAGGAAACTCAGCTGGTGGCTGCAGGTGCAGACTGGGAGGGCCAGGGAGGACCCACAAAGCTCCACAGACACCTCAAGGACTCCAGTTTTGAATACTAGACTCCAGATGCAAAAGCCCTGGGAGATGTGAGGTGTGTCCCACACTTCTGCGCTAATGGCAGCATGAGCTGAGCAACTGATGGAGCCCTCGGAGCCCCTGCCTCAGTTTCCTTTCACCCCCCAGCCCGTGCCTGCAGCAGGACCCCTGCACCACACATCCCACAGCTCCTGGAGGGGCTAGGAGACCTCAAGATCTCCCCATCCAGCCACTCAATGTCCCCCTGCCAGGATAAAGCCACCCCAGGACAGGGCCACCCCATCCCCAGGAGCCCTGGGTGGGCTCCCAGCATCCCAATCTCCTCCCACCCGCAGCACCCTTAATTTTTTGGTTCACAGCAAATAAGAAGGTTACTTTTGCAGCCTGGTCACAACATGTCCCTGCTTGTCCCCTCCCTGTAACCGGCCACGGGAGGATGGCTCCAGGGGAACATACGTATGGGGCACAGTGGTCTCGGGGAGAGGGGAGGACAGAGGGGGACACAGTGGTCTTTGGGGGACATATGAACGGGAGGATACATCGGTCTCGGGGGATAGGGGACAGGGATGTGGGGACACAGTGGTTCTGGGGGGAAGGGACACGGAGGGGGAGACACAATGACCCTGGCGGTGACACCACGAACGGGATAGGCAGAGATGCCGGGGCGGGGTTGGGGGTGGATAACAGGGGGACACGACACACACCACCAGCCTCTCCTCGGGGTCGCAGCTCCACGTCCCATCCCGGGGAGGGGGGAGGCGAGCCCCGAGCTCAGCCCTTACCTGACCTCCCCGCCGGGCCCCGCAGCCCCACAACTCCTCCAGCCCCGCGGGAGGCAGCACAGCTCCAACTCCCCCCCGGGCTCTGGGGCTCGAAGCAGCTCCAAGAACCTCCGCTTCTCCCGCGCCCAGCGGCTCCATAGCGCGGGGCAGGGGGACACGCCCCGGGGATATCGACCAATGACAGCTCGGGGGCGTGACCAAAGACAGGTCGATAGCCAATAGGGAGAAGGAGGGTGGGGCTAAGAGGCCTGGGATTGTTGGCGGGTGCGTGGTGAGGAGATGAGATGGGATACGTTTCCTCCTTCTCTCTAGTCTAAATCTCCTCTTCTAGTTTAAAACCATCACCTCTTGTCCTGTCCCAACAGGTCCTGCTCAAAAGTCTGTCCTCATCTTTCTGATAGGCCCTTGAAGTACTGAAAGGCTGCAAGAAGTCTCCTTGGAACCTTCTCTTCTGCAGGCTGAAGACTGAGATGCTGAGCAGGAGCTCAAGGGTGCAGGGGGCAAGAGGCTGGGGCCACACTCTGCTCAGTGGTGCCCAGGGCCAGGCCAAGGGGCAATGGGCACACACTGGAAGCCAGCAGGTTCCATGGGAGCAGGAGGAGCAAGTTGTTTGTTGTGAGGGTGCAGAGCCCTGGCCCAGGCTGCCCAGAGAGCTTGTGGAGTGTCCTTGTGTGCAGAGATTGCCAAGGCCCCTGGAGGTGATGCTGGTCCAGGTACTATGGGTGACCCTGCTGGAGCACAGGAGTTGGACTGCATGATCCCCAGAGGTCCCTTCCAAACCCTACCATGCTGGGATTCTCTGCCCAGCTCATCCTGCTACCCTTGCTTCCCTCATCTGCAGAACAAGACTTGCACTCACCTCTCCTGGCCAGCTAGGAAACACAAATCACTCAAGTTTTAAAGGATTTTAAGATCCTTAGTGTTTTTTTTCTGTTAAAGACAATTTTGAAGCCTGTTGCCCCAGGGTGAGTTGCCAGAATTTGTGCTCCTGGAGAGCCTCAGCAATTAAGGAGGAATGGGAAGGAGTGTGCGTGGGTAATTAGTGACTGGTTAAGTTGGTTTAGTTCTTTGCTGCTACATGCTGTCAGGCTGCACAAAAAGAGTTTATAGTCATTTGCCTACTAAAGTTTCAGATCTTTGCCAGAGGCCCTGCAAGTTTGGAAAGGAGATATTTATTTATGTAATTACTTAAAAAAAAAAGCAATAAAATCTAATCCTCTTAGGTAGTAGATCTCAGGAAATGCTTTGCAAGAGGTTTTTCCTTGTGCCCTGAAAACCCAAGCACCTCCAGCTCCCCAGGTCAGCACTCTGGAAACTTGGAGCTTCTGCATCTTCAGGAGAGATTTCTGCTGGAAGCAGGCAAGGGAAAACTCACCTGAAATGAGTGGAAAGGGGAAAAAAAAAGTCTCATTTTTGACCTTGATTTCATTACTAGTAAGTGTCTGAGATTGGGGATGGAATATTCAAGTGGGTTCAGTGACTTGCATAACTGTGCAGTTATTATTATTATATATACAGTTACTTGAGCTGTGATAGCAAAGTGAGCTCAGTTACTGTCAAAATCATGTTTTTCCTAAAGCTTTGAAACAGAAAGAAAGCAATCAAACCCCAATATCTATCTACCTATCTATCTATCTATCTCCTTCTGCAAACACTGCTTTAGAGGCAGTGGAGAAACCAGAGAGAGAAGGAAGTGTGTGCTAGTGCCTAAAGGCAGGAACTGCCTGGGAAAGGCAAAAATCATCCATAATCCATTTGGGATGCTGCCTGAGTGGCTCCTCCAACCCAGGGCACAGGATCATGAGGCTCTTTGGCTCTGGCTCTGCTGCTGACTAACCCAGGACATCAGCCCCTTGAAGGACTGAAAGGCTGTGAGGAGGTCTCCCTGGAGCCTTCTCTTCTCCAGGCTGATGCTTCCAAAGAGACTGCAAGAATCCCAAAGAGATTGGAAGCAGAGCACTGATTTCATAGCAACTATTTTCCTTCCTCACATTTAACTATTTGTCTCAGACGATTGCCCAGAACAATGTTAATTTCTCTGTGCAACTCTGGGCTTTGAAAAAGAGAACATGGGAAGATGATTTAGAGCTGGAGAAGCTGTTGTGGTGTTCCAGCAGAGCCAGGATTTGCCTTTCCCACCCTCCACTAGCAGCAGTGCTCTGGGAACTGTGGCTCCAGGCCATGGGAGCTCCTGTGCCCTGCTGGAGGAGAGCTGGGAATATCATGGCACTGGGAAGCAAAGCTCAACCCCCAGGGCTATGGATCCTGAGACATTTCCAAAGGGAAATCTCTGGAGAGGTTTCCACTATCAAATTTCTGCTGGAAAATTAGAAACTTAAACAAAAAACCTCGAAGTGTTTTACCTCCAGACTAATGGCTGAGAGAAGGGGAAGGCTTTAGAGACACCAGTGGTGTTTACTCACCTCATTTGTTATCTGTACATGAAAAGAACTTCTTTACCCTCCTGTCTTTTTTGTTTTTCCTGAGGCTGTTGTTCCTGTGCTCTGTCTTCAGGAGAAAACAGAAAGGAGATCTAGTGGGATACAGCAGGATGGGTCCTGGGAAGCTGGATGTATCCAAGTAACAAGGATCCTAGCAACAGGCTCCATTGGGAGGATTTAAAGATAGAAACAAAAGTAGGAGCAAACCAAACAATAGACAAATGCCTTCTACGTTGACCAGGACAGGCTGAGAGCTGGGGGACAGGAACCTCAGGAAGTTCAGGAAGGGCAAGGGTAGGCTTGGGCATCTAGGGAGGAGTAAACCCATGAAGCAGGAGAGCTTAGGGGTTGACCTGCTGGAAAGCAGCTCCATGGGGAAGGAGCTACGAGTGCTGCTGGACAACAAGGTCACCATGAACCTGCAATGTGCCCTTGTAGCCAACAAGGCCAAGGGTATCCTGGGGGGCAGGAAGAAGAGTGAGAGCAGCAGGTCAAGGGAGGTTGTCCTCCCTCTCTACTCTGCCCTAGCGAGGACACAGCTGGAGGCCTGGGGCCAGTTCTGGGCTCCCCATGGGGTTCAAGAGAGACAAGGAACTCCTGGNAGGGATTTTGGGACTCCCCTACACAGCAGCTCCCAAAGCAGCACAACCTGGCAGCCAGTGGCAGATCACTCAGTGCCAAGCAGGTCCTTTGGTCACTTGTTTGGGTTTTTTTTTTCCTTTTCAGGCAAAGAAAAAATGTCAGAGACAGATGAAGCTTTTTTAAAACACTTTGACAGTTTTCAGGGTTTTGTACAAATCAAAGCATCCCTTTGAAAAAAAATCTCCATTATTACAAACATACAAAGAAACAAGGTTGGTGACTACAAATCCTCAGCTACTCACTCAACTGCAGGAGCAATTGAGCACAATTAAAAAAGCCCAGCACAGGACACCCCCCCAGGGCTTTCCTCCCTCCACTGATTTCTGTGTCTTGAGGGAAGCAAAGCAAAGCAAAGCCCCCACCTCAAAACAACCCCACCAGTGCACCCCATTGGCTAAAAACCTGTGAAGTAGAAAATGCAGGGAGTCTTTTCCTGCTGTCACACTCTGGCAAAGTGTAACAACTTGCTCATGGGTTTTTTTTTTTTCCCTTCTCCTATTTTTTTGTCTTGTTTTCACATCAGAAGTCTCTTCAAAAAACCCCAAAGCAAGACCCCTCCTGGCAGAGTGGCTGATGCTGCAGCAAGCTCCTTCCACGCTGGAAGCCAAGAGCATCCAAAAAAGTGCCTTTGAGTAAAATCATCTTTAGTAATAATAATAATAAAAAAGATTTAAAAACCAAAAAAAACCCCAACAACCCCACAATCTGTAGTTAAAATCTTCCTAGAGCCCTGGCAGAGCAGCTGGCCCTGCCTCAACAGGGTGGCTGCTTCTCCTCCTCCTCACTCCCTCCCCTCACCCCTCAACTTCTCCCTCCTGAGGGATGGAGAGCCCTGAGATGTTTCTTCTTGCCCTGACTGGAGCTGAGTGGGGATGTTGAGGAGCTGTGCTGCTCCTGCCAGCCCTGAGCTGGCCACTGCTTCCTCCCAGCAGCATCAAGTGCTTTTTAGTCCTCCTTCTCCTCCTTCCTGGCAAGAGCCAGAGCCCCTGGGAGCACCTAGGCCAGCCCAGCCATGCTGGAGGGGTCTGGGTGTTGTGTGTGAGCAGCACATCCCTGTTCCAGGGAACTCTCATAGCCCTTTTTATTCTGCTGGCTTTTTATCAGCAGTGAGAAATGTCCCTGGAGAGCCCCAAGAAACTCTCCCTGGCTTGGGGTGCTGAATAAGCTCTTCTCTGGAGTTAACCTGCCTCCTGCTTCCACATCTGGAAAGGAGCAATGGGGCAGGGAAAAGGGGGAGAAGAGGATGTGCTTGATCCAGGAACTGAAGGGAGCAGAGGGAACATCCAAGTCTTGAACTCCTCTCAGGTGAAACAATGGTGTAAGAGATGTTTGATCACAGCAGGCTGCAGAAGTCCTCAAAGCCCCAAAGTCACCAGGGTCCCAGGGAGGGGGACACAGGGTAGGATTGGGTCTGTATCCTCACCTTCTGGCTCCCAACCCAAAAGCTCTCCTCAGAAGCCAAGAAAACACAAACCCAAGCAGTTCAGTTTGCCAAGTGGACATAGAAAAGAATGAAAAGCCCCCAAATCAATCAAACAAACAAAAAAACCTCTTCCAAGATAAATACACAACCTCCATTCTGGAAGCATCTTCCAAAGCTGGACCAACCCTTCTCAGCAGTGGCACAACCTCCCAGGAACATCTGTCAGGCTGCTGGTGGCTTCTTGGCTTCCTTCTGCAGAGGGAACAGCTCCAGACCAAAAGCTATCATCAAGCTCCCAAGCACAGGCAGCTCCTGTTTCATCTGCACAACAACTGGCCAGGGCTGCTGCCTCCCAGCAGCAGGTTGGGAACCAGCAAGAAGTCTCTAACACAGCAGCTTCCTCTCTGTTGATGGAAAGAGTTGGCAGTGCTAGGATCTGGTTAGGAAAAATCATCAGTTTCTTCCAGAAAGCAGTGCTCCAGAGTGGGAGGGATTGAGGATGGCTGGGACCTCTCCCCATGGATCACCAGGACACAGAGCAGGGTTCAACAGTGACTGGAAGCAGCCATGCTGTCCAAAGGCAACACCCAGCAGGTGTTTGCATTGAGTCCACAGCAGCAGGAGAAGGACACCATGGAGCTTTGGGCTTCCAGCAGGCAGGCAGGTCTCCCAGACTCCTTGGCTTAATGCTAGGAAAAGCTCCCAGACTGGGAAGGGTTTGGGTTTAAGGGGAGGTTATTGCTCCTGACTTCTCAGGCTTTTTGCCTTTTGATAGGGCAGCTGCTTGCTTCAGGAGTTCTCTGTTCTTGGCCTGGAAACAAAGGGAGAATGGCTATTTAATGACATAGGTCATCCCTAGGGATCCTCCAAACAGGGACAGAAGGCTCTGGCTGTCACCAGTCCCTCCCAGCTGATGAGGAGCAGGATACATCCAGCCCTTGGCACACCACACACAGGTAGCTGAGCTCCAGACAGGCTGTCTGTGGTCTGCCAGAGCAGTGTGATCATTAACTGGGCTGTGTGCTGTTGGAGGAGGGGCTGTTTTCCCAAGGGAACAGAAGCCTTTTGTCTGATCCCCTCCTGTTTCTCATCCCTAAGGCTTTAGATCCTTCTACACCCCAGAGTAATTAAAGGGTGCAAAGTTCATGTCTGTGTCTGATTTCTTCCCTGCAAGCAGCTCCTCTTTGACCTGATCTCTTTGGTGGCTCAGGCTATTCCTACTGATACTCTGCCTAGGGTTTCCAGCACCATGACAAGAATCCTGCTCTCCCTGTTCCCTTGAGCTCAGGGATTTCTCTTTGGACCACAGAGATTCAGTGCTGAAAGAACTGCTAACTGCTTCTTGAGCTTTGTTCTCTCTGGTCACATCAATCCCAGGAAGAGCTCTGTGGTGCAGGGAGCTGCTGAGAAAGGATGGAGAAACAGGTTTAAACCTGATTTGGCTCAAACCTAAAGTGAGTTTGCTGGTTCCCATCTAGTCCATAGATAGAGGACACAACACAGCACTTCACAATCCAGCAAGTCTGAGCCCAAGCAGAGAGCAGCTAGGAGAGGCTATAAATAGGAGTTATGCTGCACTGCAGCCTGCTACAGAGCTGGGGAGGGACTTGCCTGACAAAGGAGAGGCTGCAGGACATAAGCAGAGCTCCCAGGGAATCAGGAATGCCCTCAGTCACTCTTAGGTACAAGCACAGCTCAGCACATTAAAGCCCAAATGTGGTCACCTGTAACTGCTCCATGACCTCCTTGTGTGTCTTCTCCATTTGGTTCATTTTGGCCCTCATCTGGGACTCCTGGTACTGCAGATCAGCTTTCAGCTCAGTGATCTGCACAGAAAGGAGCAAGGAGCAAGTCAGCTGGCACAAGAACTGAATGCCTTCAGCCCAGACAATGCTGTGGGAGACTGAAGGAGTTCAGGAAGATGCTAGGCTGGGCTGGGGGAGAGCACATCACCAGAGCCACATCACTGAGGGGCACAGAGAAGCAGCTCTACAAGGAGTAGTTCTCAGTCTTGCCCCCACATAGTGGTCAGAAAGTGACCTTTCATTAAATGAGATCCCTGGGGGGGTCCAGAAAGCCTCTAACATTGAAAGGAGGAGCCTGCAAACAGCCACAAAGTCTCTTGTTCACTCCAGGGCGGGGAAGAAGTAAGCAAGCAAGCAAGCAAGCAAGCCAAGGGCTCTCTACCTTCTTCTCCTTCTCTAAGATCATCTGGTCTTTCTGGTGCAGCATCTTCTTCAAGGTAGCCACTTCCTCCTTCAGCTGGGCAATGATAACAAAGTGGTCAGTGCCAGGAGAGTCCAGGGCAAGGTCTGGAGAAAAACTGCAGCAAAGAACAGGGAAAGACTCTCATCATGATCCTTCTCCTCACTGAGGCAGGGAACCTCCCACAGGTAGTACAGTCCAGGTTGTACCTGCATCCCTGTCCTGGATGCCACATAGAATTTAGAGAACAAACAGTGTGACAAGGATTGTATGTGATCTATTGAGTTGTATATTGTGTGTCCAGCAGGGACATGGGATTGCTATAGGTGACCATCAGCCAGAGTCTGCAGCATTCCAGGCTCCTTTTTCAAACCAGAGAGTTGAGGACAGAAAGGAGAGAGCTAATAAAACTTGATGCAAGCACTTAGGATCTTGCTCTGCTCAGTCCTTGGATGTGCAGCAAAAACTTCTCACTAAATGTACACAAACATTCTGGCAAGGAGACAACACAAAAGAGAAACAAATAACCTCCAAGTTAGACAAACAAAGCAAAGGGAGACACTTAGATTGAAGTCAGCACTGTCCTCAGCAGGGAAAAGGGGAAAAAAAAAAAAAAGAGATGTGCTAGTCTTTTGATTCCACCATCATCAAGCAGCTCAGGAAGAAGCTTCATTACCACTTCAGAGCAGGCAAGACTCTCTCCAGGCAAACAGAGAACTAGCTGAGCACCCCACTAGGGACTCTAAACCTAAAGCAACCAGCTGAAAACATCTCTGGACAGGAGGCACTGCCCTGCACTGGGAAACCACAACCCTCCCTCTGAGATACCCTGGGGCAGCCCCACACAGGCACCTTGCAGGTCATGAGAGATGCTGAGCTGCAGGCACAGGCCTGGGGAGCTCACCTCATCTTTCCCTGCCTTCTGATCTTTCCTGCTCTAATAGGAAACCTGCCTTTTAGCTCCTAAAAGGGCAACACAGCCCCAGCCACACAGATGTGCACTTGCTGGATCAAAAATGAGCAGCAAGAAGGCAACAAAATGTCACCTAAAAGATTACTTCAAGTCAGGCTGTTAGCAGGCAGCACTGTCTCTGGGAAGATGAATAGCCACAGTTAGCTGAAGGCTTCACCTTGTTACAGAGGCTCCAGAGTTCTCACAGAATTCCAGCATGGGGAGGGTTGGCAGGGATCTCTGGGGATCATGCAGTGCATCCCCTCTGCTCCAGCAGCCTCACCCCCAGCAGCTTGCCCAGCATCACTTCCAGGGGCCTTGGCAATCTCTGCACACAAGGACACTCCACAAGCTCTCTGGGCAGCCTGGGCCAGGGATCTGCACCCTCACAATAAACAACTTGCTTCTCCTGTTCAAAAGGATGCTCCTGGCTTCCAGTGTGTGCCCACTGCCCCTTGGCCTGGCCCTGGGCACCACTGAGCAGAGTGTGGCCCCAGCCTCTTGCCCCCTGCACCCTTCAGCTCTTGCTGAGCATGGAGCAGCTCCCCTCTGGCTCTGCTCTGCTCCAGGCTCAGCAGCCCCAGGGCTCTCAGCCTTTCCTCCTGCCACAGATGCTCCAGTGCCCTCAGCATCTTGGGAGCCTCTGCTGGACTCTCTCCAGGAGTTCCTTGGCCCTGCAAGAGCTACTTGGATATATCAACACATGTCCTAAAGCCAGCACTCAGCTCTAAAGCTGCAGCAGACAGGGAAGTCATGCTCTGAAGCTGAACTGCTGCATCCCTCAGTGCTAGTCTTCTGCCACCTCTGTGCCTGCAATGCCTCAACTGACACTGCGTGCTCACCTCACACAGAGATCTCCTCTAGAGCCTGGAAAGAATCCATCTGCTAATTAAAAGCAGAGCCTGCACTGATTGGATTGCTTAGGCAGGCCATGGCAGAAGAAAGGGCTCTTCCCACCACTGTGCTGGGCATCTATAGAGGGAAACAAAGCAGGGACAGCTTCACAGAGCTCCCATGCTAGCAGAGAAGAGCTCCATCTGAACACTGCTCCCCAGCAGAGTTTCCCCAAGTGGAGGCTGTGCAAGATGCTGGTGGGTGCTCCAGCACCTTCCTGCCTGCAAGCATGTTCCTAACAGGAGCTGTCATTTCACACTTGGTGCAGATATGCTGGGGAGGAGAGAAAGAAAGACAAGAGCGGGGGGAAAAAAGCAGCCTCCACAGAGAAAACAACCTTCTTCACCGATTTCCTCTGGCTAAAATCATAGAATCCTAGAATGGTTTGGGTTGGAAGGGACCTCTGGAGCTCATCTAGTCCAACCCCCCTGCAGTGGCCAGGGACATCCCCAACTAGAGCAGCTTGCCCAGAGCCCTGGCAAGCCTCACCTGCAATGTCTCCAGGGATGGCAACTCAACCACCTCCCTGGGCAACCTGGGCCAGTGTTCCACCACTCTCGTGGGGAGCAACTTCTTTCTAATGTCCAGTTTAAATCTACTAATCTCCAATTTAAAACCATTGCCCCTTGTCCTTTCCCTCCAGGCCTTTGCAAACAGGCCCTCTGCAGCCTGCTTGGAAGTTCCCTTTAGGTACTGGAAGGTCACTAGTAGGTCCCCCTGAAGCCTTCTCTTCTCTAGGCTGAACAATGAAACTCCTGCTTCCATCATCCCTTTGCCCAGGAAAACTTCCCTCCTGCCATCTCCCAGTGTGATGAAGAGTGCTGGGAGATGCTCAGAGCAGCAGGGAAAATTCCCTCCTTGGCAGCTTGTGGTGCAGAGCAGAGTGTGGAGCTAGGCAGGTGAGAGCTAGCCCTGCCACCCAGTGGGGACAGGGGACAGGAGGGCCACCAGCCTTCCACAGCACTGCTTCTCCAGCTGCCAAAGCCACCTCCTGTTCCCTGGGGTCTGCAGCCATGCGGGCTCTGAGTGCTCAGGGAGCCCTTCCTGCCTAGGACCTGAGAACAGGCAGGGTTCCTCCTGCTCAGCTGCTGCAGAATGCACCCTGAAAGCTGGCAAGGTGCTAATTAAAGCAGCAGCTTTTCATTTTCCCTCTTTTAAGGACTGACAAGTTAGTAAGGAAAGGTTCCTCTGTCTGAGCCTGCCTCAAGGAAGCAGCCTGAGACTCCAAACTTAGAAGTAAAAGTGCCACACACGAGTTGCTCTGTTCCTTTAAGAAACACATGAAGAACTCAAACAATCAACCAACTAACAGTAACATCATTTCCCCTCTTAATAAACTCCATGTGCAGGATCCCAGCCCCATGGGATAGGTCAGAGGGACAGGGATGTGTTCTCCATGTTTGAAGAGTCTAATTAAAGGGAACTGATGAGCTTTCAGTGGAAAGAGAGGAGCAAATAAAGCTCTTCCAAAGACAACAGAGAGAGGGAGGTGAGTGGAGAAGAAACCACAAGGACTACCTTAACTTGGACACCTGTCAAATGGCTGAAATGAGACAAAACAAATGCCAAGCTTAAAGATTTTGCTGTTCAAGTCAGGCTAGCATACCAAGAGGCACAGAGCAGGCTGACTGAATCAGCATCCAAGCTTCATCTTAGACAAAAATACCTCCCAGGGCCAAAACTCCATCCAGGCCAGTAGTAGGAACCAGCACCTGAAGTTCCACCTCCTCTACCTGCACCAAAAGCAGATGCAGCTCAGCCCAAGTGTCCAGGATTTAAGCACACACCAGGCCTGTCACCAGGGTGGGAGGTGGAAGGGACCTCAGGAGATCATCTAGTCCAATCCCTCCTTGCTGTTCACCAGCACTGCAGGCACTCAGATGAATTCTCTGCCCACTCTGGGCTCAGCAATGCCTCCTAAGCCACAGTCAATCCTTCAGTTCAGATGGTAAATGGTCTTGTAGGCCAGTGACTGCCACAGAGTGCTCTACAAGATTACTGGAGTTCTGTTTCCCATTGTAGCATCTCATGTATGAACAAACACTGACAAGGTATTAACAGCACTGAGAGAAGAGATCTGTGATCTCAGAGACAAGACATTCAAGGCAGGTAGCAAGTAATTAATAACCAATGCCTTGAACAGACCCTTTGCTACTAACGAGCCTATGCTCTGGTCCATGCTCCCACTCCATTGCTGTTTGGCAAGAGATCCTTCCAGAGGGAGAAGATCCATGTATGCAGCAGTTTCCAGGGAGGGAGGGAAGGAGGGCAAGAGGGAAGAAAACAAGAGGTGATCTCACTTCAGGATGTCAGTGCCTTGAGCAACAGGACACTGGTGGGCACCAAGGCTCTGCTGGGAAGCAGCCAGCGTGGCTGGGGCACTCTGGGTAGGGGAACAAAGCATCTCGGGAGAGGAAGGCACGCTGGGAAGCAGAGAGGAAAGGCAGGAGTGAAAATATGCACCTCCAAGACCATCCCAAACCCTACCAAATCCATCTCAATCTCCTGGGCCTGCTAGGGACTCCCATTGTGCTGTGCATGCAGCCAGGCTCAACAGCCAGCACAAGCTGTGGCAGCAGAATGGGAGCAAATGCTCTCAAGCCAAGCTCTTGGCTTCTCCCTCCCCTAGAAGGCAGGAAGGGAAATGGGAGGTGGGGCTGGATCTCTCCTCTGAGGCCAGCTCCCTGCTCATCAGCCTGACAGCCCTGAGAGCACAAGACCTGCAGAGCTCAACTCTCCAGCCTCCCTCTGCCTGGAATTGTAGCACAAAGCTGGTCTGGCTGCAGTTTTCCAAGGGGTTTGGGGAGTTCAGTCAACAAGCAGTTCCTATTCTACAGGTACAAGCACTAGGTGTTCTTTTCCTCTTCAAGCTTGTGTCTAAATGCCAAGTAACACTGGCCTCCAGGCTCTGGAAAGCTGCTAACAGAGCCCCTTGAGGTCTTAGAATCATGGAATGGCTGGGAAGGGACCTCTCAAGGTCACCTAGTCCAAGTCCCCTGCAGTCAGCAGGGACATCTCCAACTAGAGCAGGCTGATCAGAGCCTCAAGGTCCAACCTGACCTGGAATGGTTCCAGGGATGGGACATCTACCACCTCTCTGGGAAACCTGGGACAGGCTCTCACCACCCTCAGAGGAAAGAATTTCTTCCTTCTCTCTAGCCTAAATCTCCTCTTTTTTAGCTTAAAACCATCACTGCTTGTCCTGTTGCTACAGACCTTGCTAAATATCTGTCCTCAACTCTCTTACAGGTCACTTTAAGTATTGAAAGGCTGCACTAAGGTCTCCCTGGAGCTTCCTCTTCTCCAGGCTGATCCTGAGGACTGGCCCAGGCCAGGATCTCTGCTCTAGCACAACAGTTTTCTCCTATTTGCACAGAACTCTGTCTTACATAAACTTCTCAAGGCAGGCTGCCCACCCACAACATCCTCATGTGCCAGGCTCACCTGTCACCATTGGCAGATATGGCATCAAACTTGGCTTTCTTCTTTGGGATTTCATTCTGAATAGAAGAGGTGGATAAGGTTTTCTGGCTAGGAAAAAAAAAAGGAGGAAATGCTATGTCAGAACCTGACTGACTTGCACTCTTAAGACAGTGAAGCAGATAAATATTCCCACCCACTTCCAAGCTATTAAACCAATATTTCCTAGCACAAGAAAGAATGATAAAAGAATCCTTCCCTTCAAGAGTAGCTGGAGACTAAAAATAAACAGCAAACAATGTGTCAGTCAGAGCAGTATGTAGGTGAGGAACTCAGGCTTCAAAGTGACATTTCAATCATGAAATGTTACCAATGCAATTTAGCTTTACTTGTGTACAAAGGCAGTGTGTTGAATCACTCAGATGAGTTGAATCACTCAGATGTACTGTGCTGGACTACAAGTCTCCTCCAGCACACGGGATTTGCTTGGACTTAATGATCTTAGAGGTCTCTTCCAACCTTCAGGATTCTATGATTTGCAAACCTGACCTACCCTGATCCTCCTGAACAAGACAAGTGCCAAACCTCAGCACCAAGGCACTGAGCCACTCTAGCACTCACTAAGTTACTTTAGAAAGTAACTTATGGAGCCACCAGGCACCCTCATGGCTCACCCAAAAGTGCTCCTGCAGCTTACCTGTTATAGTGGCTGCCACTGCTGAGCCTGCTGTACTGTTCCTTCTCTTGGAGGCTCCCTCGAGAGGAGCTGCTCAGGTGTTTGCACTGCTCTTTGGTCTTCTGCAGCACTCGTTTATAGGAGAGAGTGCACAACCAGCAGAGCAGCTTGCCATCCACCTGGGAGGGGAGAAGGAGAAGGGGAAAGGTATTGGTCTTGTTTACTGCTCACAAACAAACATAGAGAAGACAAGATGTAACTTAGAATCATGGAAAGGTTGTTTGAGTGGGAAGGGATCTTTCAAGCTCATCTAGTTCTACCCTCACTTCAAGATCTTCTAGAGCAGGTTGCTCACAGTTCCAACAAACTGACCTGGAATGGTTTCAGGGATGGAGCATCTCCCACCTCTCTCTAGGCAACCCTGGGCCAGGCTCTTATACCTTCAGCATCAAAAATCTCTTCCTTCTCTCTAGTCTAAATCTCCCTCTTTTAGTTTAAAATAATCACCCCTTGTCCTGTCCCAACAGGTGTTACTAAAAAGATTGTCTCCATCTTTCTGATAGGCTCTTTCAGTACTGAAAGGCTGCAAGAAGGTCTTCCTGGAACCTTCTCCTCTGCAGGCTGCAGAACCCCAACTCTCTCAGCCTGGCCTCACAGCAGAGAAGTTCCAGAAGCACTCAAAGATTAAACAGGAGGAAAAAATTTGGTGTGAGGGTGCAGAGCCCTGGCCCAGGCTGCCCAGAGAGCTTGTGGAGTCTCCTTGTGTGCAGAGATTGCCAAGGCCCCTGGAGGTGATGCTGGGCAAGCTGCTGGGGGTGAGGCTCCTGGAGCAGGGGGGTTGGACTGGATCATCCCTAGAGGTCCTTTCCATCCCCCACCATGCTGGAATTCTCTGTGATCCATCCTTTTCCAATCTTGGCCTCTTTTCCAGAGTTACTGACCTTCTTTCTGTCATCCTTCCTGTCAAATGCACACTGCTGCTTGCACTGCTCACAGGAGTGGGGAGGTCCATACTTCTTCTCCGAGTTTGTGCAGCGCTGGCACTTGTTTCCAATGAAGGCTGCAATGATGTTGCAGTACTGGCAGGGTTTGGGCTGCAAAAAACAGGAACAACTGAGACAGCAGTGCCTTCTCATTGCAGCAATACTTGGCTCTTTCCCCTTTTCTCCTAACTTCCAAACTTTTCTCTTTCTGTTCCAAGCTAATCATAATGCTGATTGCAGAGAGGTAACTACACTCAGGACTCCTGGGCTCCAGCCAGGAGTATTCCATAGAATCATCTTGGTTGGAAAAGACCTTTGAGATTATGGAGCCCAATCCTGAACCAGCACTGCCAGGTCACCACTAACCCATGTCCCTCAGCACTACATCTCCATGGCTTTTCAGCCTCTCCAGGGATGGTGACTCCAGCACTGCCCTGGGCAGCCTGGGCCAGGATTTGACAACCCTTTTAGGGAAGAAATTGTTTCTCATGTCCAACCTAAATCTCTCCTAGCACAACTTGAAACCATTTTCTCTCATCCTATCACTTGCTCCTTGGAAGAACAGACCAACAACCCCCACCTGGCTCCAACCTTCTTTCAGGGAGTTGTAGAGAGTGAGAAGGTCTCCCCTGAGCCTCCTCTTCTCCAGGCTAACCAACCCCAGTGCCCTCAGCTGCTCCTCACCACACTTGTGCTCTAGAACCTTCCCCAGCTTCATTGCCCTTCTCTGGACACACTCCAGTACCTCAATGTCTTTCCTGGACTAAGGGTCCCAAAACTGAGCCCAGGATTTGAGGTGTGGCCTGAGCAGTCACTTCCTGCATTGAATGATGCAGAGCTGCTCTTGCTCTATACTAAAAGGAGAGAAAAGGGAAAAGCTCCACACTTGAGGGACCAGCATGTTATTTATTGATCAATCATGCTGTTCCAGCACAGCCAGCTCATAAACTGCTCTGGGCTTCAGCAGGAAGAAGACATGAAAGAGGAAAAGCAAAGAAGCTGGTGAGAATGAGCTCTGCTCACTTACTGTTCCATAGAGCTTCACGTTCTGAGCACACTTCTTGCATATTGTGTTGGTTTTGCTGTGAAAAAGGAGGAGAGAACATTCTATTAGCACTTCCCCAAAGTAAATGAAACCTCTAGGGTTAGGATCCCATCTGCCCTCTCCCAAAGAAAAAGAAACCTCTATGGTTAGGATGCCAGCTCCCTTAAGCTGTGTCTCTAGAGAGGCAAGGCTGTGCTCGTCTTCACCAGGGACTCTGATCCCAAAGTGCATTTCCTAGCTCCATCTGGTTGAGGATAACTCACCAACAAGTGGTACTACTAGGAGGTAGCTTTCGGCTAAGGTGTCCCCAGATGACACCACTTTTTAGTCCTTACAAACACAGGAGCCTGATCACCATCTAATTAGCAGTGGGTGACACAGCTAATTAGCACTGGTGACAGCCTCACTCCTGAGGGAGCTCTACTCAGGATGAGGAGGTTAAGGCAGGTCAGGAGAGAGGTGTATTTGTCCAACAAACCCAGGAGAGAACACCTCACACAACACCCATCTGTAGCTCCAGGGTTTATCAATCCTTCCTCTCTCAGCTCCACAACTTGCAAAAGGGACAAAGCACAGCTAAAGGAAACACAGCAGGAAGTAATTTTTGGATGCCAGAAATCAGGTAAGAGGAAAACTTGTGGGAAGATGCACTTAGATCCTGTACTGGAAGATGCATCTGAGCACTGACCCAAAATAAAAGCCAAGCCAAAGGTGCATATCTAAGGACATCACAGAGGCACAGTAGACTTTTGAAGAAGGGCAAAGTTCCCCCAACTCTCCCACAGCAACCATCTACAGGCTCAGTCATCAACAGTGTGGAAACATTACAGTTCTTGGGGTGTGTCTGCTCTAAAGAGAACATTAGGTCCTTCCACTTCAGAGGCATTTACCTTTCCTGCTGGAATTCAGTCCTGCAGTAAGTGCATTTAACAATGGGATGTGCAATCCTGCACTCCTGCAACAACAGAAGCATTTGGTGAGCCTCAACCCTTCTCCCAGCACTGCTTCCCCAGATCTTCCATCACCTGCTGACCTTCACTCCCACAGACATTCATCAGAGCCAGAACATTTCCTCCCTGTACACTCATGCTGCTCTGACAAGGGTTGAGAGCAGAGGAAGGCTTGACAGGAATGGCATGTGTCACAGGTAAGCCAGAAGCAAAATGAGATTTGTAACAAGAGATTATTTGTGCCCAACGCCCACAGACAAGGGTCACAGTGGTTGGCTTCACCTCCCTGGGTGGAAACACAGAGCTCTGCTACAGTTATTCACACCTCTGCCTTCCACCAGCTTCCTGTGCCAATAGTGCCTCCAGCCCTGCTCTTCTCTCACCTCATGTGTCAGAGGTTCTCCTTTGCTTCCCTGTTTTGCCCCATCTGCCTCAGCAATCCCAGGCTACCTCCTTTCCTGCTCTAGCTCAAGCCTGATCTCATTCCAAACCTATGCCTTCAACGCCCTCAGATATCCCTGACAAAAAAGTAGCTCCAGGCCCTACCACACACCCCCATGCCTCCAGCCCTTCAAAGTCCCCAAATGCCCCCAGGTCCTCCTCTATACAATCCTCAAATGTCCACCCTGTAGCCTCAGACCCCAAATAGCAACCCCAAGGCCTGAGACCCACTAGATGCCCCCAAAAGCTTCCCCATAAACACCTCCCCCAATGACCCTCAGCCCCTCTAAAAGCCCCTAGACACAAACACTCCCATTCCAACCCCCTATTGACCCCCAGGCTCCTCACAAATACCTTCCTGCCTACTCCCCAATGACCCCTAGTCCCTCTAAAAGCCCCCAGATCCCTCATAAACACCCTGAAGCCCACACCTCAATGATCCCTAGGCCCTCTAAAAGCCCCTAGTCCCTTTAGAAGCTCCCAGACCCCTCATAAACATCCTCCTACCTATCCCTGAACGACCCCTAGTCTAACGGTCCTTAGGCGCCTCACAAACACCCTCAGGCCCACCCCGCAATGACCCCAGTCACTCTCAAAGCCCCCAGTCCCCTCACAAACATCCCCCTACCTATCCCCGAACGACCCCTAGTCTCTCTAACAGTCCTCAGACCCCTCACAAACACCCTCAAGCTCACCCCCCCATGACCCCCAGTCCCTCTAAAGGCCCCCCAGACTCCTCACAAACACCCTCACGCCCATCCCTCAACGACTCCCAGGCCCCTCGCAAACACTGCCTTGCCCTTACCGCCTCAGACCCTCCCTCACAGGCAGCCCGCTCCCACCCCCAGGCCCCGTCTCCTAAGTGCCTCTCCCGGTCGTCCTGGGCCCCGCCGACCGCCCCGGACCTTGCAGAGCTGCTGGCCCTGGCTGAGCGCCTCGAAGGGGAAGCGCTGGTGGCACTTGGTGCAGGCGTAGAGCGCCGCCATCCCACCGCCCCGCTGACAGGCGCGGCTCTGCCCGCCCCGGCCCGCTCCGGCCGCACGGGCCCCGCCCCTCCTACCGCGCCCACCCTCGCTATTGGCCACTAGCCGCATCACTCGCGCCTTGGACGCTTCTTATTGGTCAGCTCGCCGTCACTCCTAGGAACTGGAAGGGGGGTGAGGGGGCGGAGCGGAACCTCCTCCTCCTCCCTCCGCGGCCGTTGGGGAAACGGGCACGGTGACGTCTGCAGCCCGCCCCGCGTGACGCCTGGCGGGGGCGCGCGAGATCGCGCAGGGTGGGAGGCGACCCACAAGGCCTTGCGGCAGGGGAGCCGGAAGTGGGCTTGGGTCGCGTTTGGGCAAGGGAGCGGGACTGGGGCTGGCCAAGGCCGAGCTAGAGCTGGGCCGTGGTCAGGCCTAGGTCGGAGGATGGGGCTGAGCTAGAGCTGGGCAAGACTAAGGGCGAGGGAAGGGGCTGAGCTAGGCCAGGCCAGGGCTGAAGGAGGGGGCTGAGCTGGGTCGGGGCAAAGCTTAGGGAAGAGGCAGGGCAGGGCTGAGACAAGGCTGAGGGAAGAGGTAGAGTTGAGCTGGGCCGAGCCAGGGTCAGGGTCAGGCCTGGGCTTGAGGATGGGGCTGGGCTGGACTGGACCAAGGCCAAGAGAAGGGGCTGGGCTGAGCTGGGGCTGGGCGGGGAAAGGAGCTGAGTTAGGCTGGTCCAGGGGAAGAGCCTGGGCTGGGCTGGGCGGGACCGAGGGAAGGGGCTCGAATCGGACCCGGGACGGCAAAAGGACGTCAGCTAGGCCAGTCCAGGACAGAGGGACGAGCAAAGGGGAAGGCGGGAAGAAGGGGCAGGACTAAGCAACGCAAACGCTAAAGGAAGTTCCACAGCTGTTGTGTGAGAGAGGAGGGCAGGGTGAGTGGGACATGGAAGCCCGGAGGAGGAAGGGAGGCTGGGTTAGGGCAGGGCTCAGGGGCTGCAGGTGGAGAGTTGCTCCAGGGAGGGGAAGGCCTTTGTGGAGGTGGGTGAAGGAGGGTCAGCTTTGGAAGAAGGAAAGGAGTGAAAAACTGGGGAGATGTCATCTGCACTTTGAGAAGGGAGCTGAGGGGGAGCAGAACCAACAGTCAGGGGCAGAGGGGAAACAGTATCTGAAGGGCTAAGGGAAAGAGAATTGGAGGAAAAGGAAGGGAGAATGAGGTAGGAGGTAGTGTCTGCAGCAAAAGGAAAACCTTCATGTGAACTTGTTTCCTCCTTTGCTCCAACTCCAGCAGCTGCTGGCCTGCTGCTAGGGCAGCTGCTCATCTGCAAGTCCCAGGCCCAGCCAAGAGTGTGATTTGCATGGGTGGATCTGCTTCTGCTTTGGGGCAGGGTCAGCACTGCAAACCACAGCTCATTGTGTTTATACCACAGCTTGTGTGCTGGAATTCCCAGCTCCAGACACTGGGAAGGTTTGTTTCATTTCAGGTTGGCCTCGAGTTGCAGCAAGAGCAGATCATGCACTGAGCACACACTGAACTATTGCTCCTTATTTTTTTTTCTGTTTTTATCAAGCAGTTGTCATTTTTTACACTGTGACACAGAACAGGTGCTGTGAGTTTATGTATGTGCTGCCTGCCCTAGCAAACAGGGGAGTTAAAAGTTCATTCTCTAGATCACACAATCCCAGCATGGTGAGGGTTGGAAGGGACTTCTGGGGATGATCCAGTGCATCCCCCCTGCTCCAGCAGGCTCACCCCCAGCAGCTTGCCCAGCATCACCTCCAGGGGCCTTGGCAATCTCTGCACACAAGGACACTCCACAAGCTCTCTGGGCAGCCTGGGCCAGGGCTCTGCACCCTCACAACAAACAGCTTTTCCCTCCTGTTCATATGCAACCTCCTGGCTTCCAGTGTGTGCTCATTGCCCCTTGGCCTGGCCCTGGGCACCACTGAGCAGAGTGTGGCCCCAGCCTCTTGCCCCCTGCACCCTTCAGCTCTTGCTCAGCATGGAGCAGCTCCCCTCTGGCTCTGCTCTGCTCCAGGCTCAGCAGCCCCAGGGCTCTCAGCCTTTCCTCCTGCCACAGATGCTCCAGTGCCCTCAGCATCTTGGGAGCTTCTGCTGGACTCTTTCCAGCAGTTCCTTGTCTCTGTTGACCTGGGGAGCTCAGAACTGGCCCCAGGACTCCAGCTGTGGCCTCACTTGGGCAGAGCAGAGGGGGAGGACAACCTCCCTCGACCTGCTGCTCACACTCTTTTTAAGATGTCTTAGATCCAAGACTGAGTGAACAAAAGGCAGTAACTACTGCCAGTTGTGTTCATAAAGCCCCAGGGATGTGAGCTGGTCCCTGTTGTGCCTCTGTTGCCTGACATTCCTGTGTTCTTACACCCTTCTCTCTTTCTCAGACCATAAGGGATGCCTTGAAATCTTTGGGAAAGTTCTTTTCCCTGCCTTCCCTTCCACCAGATGACAAGAGTATTCCCAGCCCTTGTGCAAGTGGTGGAGCTGAAACATGAGCTGCTCGCTGCAGTGCTCTGCCTTTCCCAAGGAGGAACCGGGGGAGTGTCTTGGGTTTTTAGCAAGGCTGCGTGGGTGTGCATATTAAACTGAAATTCTGCTGTGCTTGGCTACCTCGGGGACTAGTTCTAATCACTGGGCAAATATGCTGTGTGTAGGAGAAACACTTCATTTCATGAAATCCCTTGTATTGTGCTGGAGGATTGGGAAAGAGCAGGCAGTAGAAGCAGAAGGCAGAGCTTGGCAGAGGTGGTGGATGGCTCCAAACCCTCCTGGCTGCTCAGGGGCTGAGATGCTCCTAGGAGAGGTTCTTGGGGAGCTGAGGTAGGAAGGGGAGTGCTGGGGTTGCCTGGCTCTGCCCAGCCCTGCTCAGCTCTCAGGGGGAGCTCCAGAGAGCACCTGGAAAACATAAACACCCTGAGAGATCTGTTACAAGGCATAAAAGCTCCTCAAAGTCAGGGTGGAGAGTGCTGGGGGGGTGTGTGTGTGTGTGCAGCAGATCTCTGGAGCTGATGGAGAAGGAGCAGTTTTGTTTCAGAATGTGAATAAACAAACCTGCCAGAGCAGCCATGGTCACCAAGGGAAAACCAGTTGGCTAAGGAAGAAGCATTTGTAAAGCTGCTACTGGAGGAAGGGTAATAGGAACCATTTAGAAAGACACTGCCTCAGTCCTTTTCTAGGCTAGCTCCCTAGCAGGAAAGCAGTTTCTAGTTTTGCAGAGCTTGGAAGTCTGTTCAGATCATGCTGGATCCCTGTTTGTACCCCCTAAAAAAGCTCCAGTTAGCATATCAGACAGCAAAAGTGAGATGGCCTCCCCCTCCATCATGGTCTTTGCCATGCTAAAGCCTCAGGGTTCTGTCACATGTGTCCTTTCCCTCCTTGAACCACCCAGCTCTGCAGACCCAGACCCCCAGGAGGCTGTAGGGAGCTCATGATCAGTTCCTCCTGGGTCGTCTGGAGCAGTTTGGGAGCCAAGAAGTTGCCAAAACAAGTTTGATTCAGCTGCTGTTCTTTGACACTGTCTGTGGTTCTCTGTAAATCACTAACAGATAATATTTTCCTCTCCTGGCTCTCCCCACGTCTTCTGCTTTCTGAATAATTACCTTGTTTTGTGCAAGCTGGGAGAGGTTTTCACAGATAATTCATCCAGCCCTGAAAGGCAGCCAGCTTTTTTGGGTTGGAGCACATTTTCTGGCCACCTGGCATTGCTGCAGAGAGAGGTCTGGGCTGGAGTGCAGCTGCCTCCGGAGGGAAGTGCTGTATCCAGGAGAGCCAAGGGCAGGGTAAAAAACCCCAAAGCCAGCTGAAATCCCACCCTCCCCTTCCTCAGAGACTCCTTCAGCTTGGCAAACTCAGCCCACCCTGACTTTGGGGATGTGTGGACAGATTGATCCTGCAGCTCTGGATGCTCTCTCTCCCACAGAAAAGCTGTTTCACTGGAAACAAACCTCCTCTGGGGAGCTGTTGGTGGCAGTGTGCTCTGTCTCAGCTCACTCCCCTGTGTCCCAGCTGCTGCTGGCCTCTGGGTGGGTCAGAACCCAGCGTGGAGCTGGTTTTGCCCCAAGGTTCCCATCCCTTTCCCAAGGGATGAATTGACAGGGGGCAGAAGGGATCATGCCTATCCCAGCATCTCTCAAGGACTCCCAGAACCAGGCCACCAGAGATGTTGGGGTAATTAGTGGTGACACTGTGCTGAAAGGCTTCAGTGAGCCAACATCAGGAGCTCTGAGCTACAGCCTCCCTCACCCTGATGGAGAGAGCAATGTCCTCATCATTGGGAGGGGCACCAGCATCTTCAGAATAGAGAGGGACCCCAACCCTAATCCCTGGGGCAGGTTGTTTGGGGCTCTGAGCAACTTGATCTAGTTGAAGATGTCCCTGGCCACTGCAGGGGGGTTGGACTAGATGAGCTCCAGAGCTCCCTTCCAACCCAAACCAATCTAGGATTCTATGATTCTCTTGAGAATCCTATCTTCTTCTTGGTCTGCAGGGTGAAGTAGCTTAAGAGGTCTCCTGAGCTCAGCTTCATGCTGAGTTCTCAGTGGCCAGCTTCCTCTGTCCTTTACTCAGTGTATGAATGCCTCCAGGGATGGGAACTCAACCACCTCCCTGGGCAACCTGGGCCAGTGTTCCACCATCCTCGTGGGGAGGAACTTCTTCCTAATGTCCAGTTTAAATCTACTCTTCTCCAATTTAAACCCATTGCCTCTTGTCCTTTCCCTCCAGGCCTTTGCAAACAGGCCCTCTGCAGCCTTCTTGGAAGTTTCCTTTAGGTACTGGAGGTAGATGTCACATCCTCCAAGCTTTCCCTCTGCAGGCAGTGCTTGCTCCCCATGAAGCAGCAGCCCCAGCTGATACTTTCCTATCTAGGTATTAGATCTGGGGAGTACCCACCCATCCTGCCCTTCCAGCTTGGCAGCTCTGCAGGCAATGGGTTTGTGCTGAAGGAAATCTCCAATGCAGCCCTCCAGCCAGCTCTGCTCTCAGTCAAAAGCAAGGTTCAGGGTGCTTGTCCTTTGCTGTGCTCAGCAAAACCTGGAGCCTTTCTGAGGTTTGGGTGTTGAGGGAAGTCTGGAGGTCACAGCTCACCTGGGCTGGGAGCCAGAGCCCAAGGTTGGCTCTGGAAACACCAAAGCTCTCTTCAGGTATGTCCTTCCTTATTTTCTCCCCTTTTCCTTTTTTTCCAGCAGAATAAATGGATCTTTTTTGGTTGAAGTTGCCAGCCAGCCATGCTCAGCACTGCTCTCCTTAATGCCACAAAGACAAAACCACAGCCTCCTGCTAAATGCTTCCTGAGGAGTGCAAAGCCTCCAGCTCTGGAAGCCACCTGCATGTTCAGCAGCAAATTCAGGACATCACCCAGCCAAAGGGAGCCTGAAAGTCACAGATCCCTGCAAGCCAAAGCAGCTTTTATTGACTGCAGGCAAGAGAATCGAAGAGCTGGAGACCCAGACCCCCCAACCCCCCCAGAACAAACCCCATGGCTCCTGCACAGTGCTCATTCTCTCTCCCAGACCTGCTCTGGAGTCAGCATCCCTGCTGAGAAGGATTAGAGAGCTTTTCAGGCAGCAGATGATAGAATAAGCAGGTGACCAAAGTGAAAGAAAACAAGGAACTGTTTTGCCCTGCCCTCCCCCCCCCCCCCCCCCCCCCCCCCCTTCTCCTGGGAGCAATCCCATGGCCTGCAGGGAAGCTGCTCCCTGGCTGCAGTGTGGTGACAAAACAAGGTTGTAGCCATGGGGGATGTCACTTCTCCACCAGCAGAAATCCACTTTGGGGGAAGATGCAGCCTGGCCACACAATGATACAAGACAAGGCTGATTTTTCCCCACTTTGTAGGCTTCCCTCCCCAGGGGAAGAGAAATTGGGAAGGCAGAGGCTGGCAGTGCCAACAGCTCTAGGCTGCCCGTGGATGCTAGCTGTGCTTCTCCATCCCCAGGGTGGATGTGAGCAAGGCACCAGAGCTCCAACAATGAACCTGCCCACCATGCTGATATTCAGCCTGGACACCCCAAAAGCAGCACTGACCTTGCCAACCAGGCAGTTTTGGGGTGCCCCTTTCACCTGGGGCTGGGGTGGCAGCTCCAAGCCCAGCTACTCCCCAGGAGCTTGGACAAACACTCCCTGAAGTGTCCTGGATGAAATGAGCTTTGGGTCTCCTTCGGATCCATTGGGCTCCTTCCATCCCAAGGACTGCTGGCAGCAGCATGGAAGCCCCCAGAAGCACTGCTTTCCCCCTAAATGGGTGGGGAAACTGAGTCACCAAGCACTGACTCCTGGAGCAGTCAGGGAGAGGCTGAGTTGAGGACCCCAGTGTCCCCAGAGGCATTGGGGACCACTCTCTCTGGTGGGGGGGGCAGCTCCCTGGCTCCTGACATGATGCTGGCTGCCAGTATGAGCCAGAGCCCAGGTAGCAACAGAAGAGTCCAGAGCCCAGTCCAGCTTCCAAGAGTGGATTCAGGCTCTCTCCTGCTTCTGGGAAAGGAGGAGCTGGCACTTCTCAGGGTAGCACTGAAAACCTAGGGGTTAGAGCACATGTAACCCAAACAGGAGTGAGCCTGGGCTGAGCACTGGGTGAAACTCATCACACAGAGGGCTGCAGAAGGCAGTCACAGCAAGGGCTGTGGTTGGTAGGGGACAGGCTGGTGCTGGCAGAAGACACCCCAGCACGCCAAACAGGATGACTTCTATGGGCTTTTATTGCCAAAATGGTAAATTACTTCTCCAGAGGGCTGGGAGTACCCTGGGACCTCCACTCTGCCCTACAACCACCTCTGAGGGCCTTGCATCCCTCTGCCAGTGCCAGAGCTTCCCCAGGGGACACAGAAGGGACAGGGCACACATGGGACCTTGTCTTGTCAGGCCAGGATAGGGAAGGAGGCAGCAGTGGCCACACCACAGTTGTTGTCCTTCATGGCCATGAGGATGTAGCCATCATTGCCCCAGTATGTGGACCAGGAGTTCTTGATGAGCCAGTAGCTCTTGCCATGCAGGACCCCATAGCCCACAGCTAGCACTGCATGGTCCAGTGCTGAGGTCTTGTTTCCTGGCCAGAAGGAGAAAAGAAAATGCTTGAATCATAGAATTGTTTTAGTTGGAAGAGATCTTGAAGATCATTGAGTACAGCTGCTACCCAGCACTGCCAGCTCACCACTAAGCCATGGTCCTCAGCACCACATCTCCATGGCTTTGAAACCCCTCCAGGGATGGGGACTCCAGCACTGCCCTGGGCAGCCTGGGCCAGGCCTTGATGATCATACTGGGGAAGAAATTTCTCCTAATGTCCAACCTAAACCTGCCCTGGTGCAACTTGAGGCTGTTTCCTTTTGTCCTGTGGCTTGTTCCTTGGGAGAAGTGACCAATTTCT
Organism: Bucco capensis; assembly: GCA_013396975.1. Taxonomy (NCBI): domain Eukaryota; kingdom Metazoa; phylum Chordata; class Aves; order Piciformes; family Bucconidae; genus Bucco; species Bucco capensis. The sequence goes on from VWZO01017318.1 coordinate 182,624, forward strand.
ACCTCACTCCAATCTCCTCTCAGGGAGCTGTAAAGAGTGCTAAGGTCTGCCCTGAGCCTCCTCTTCTCCACACTAACCAACCCCAGTTTCCTCAGCTGCTCCTCAGCACACTTGTGCTCTAGATCCTTCCCCAGCTTCCTTGCCTTTCTCTGGACACACTTCAGCACCTCAATGTCCTTCTGGGAGTGAGGAGCCCAAAACAAAACCACCTCAGCCCCTATCCTTTGGAGCTGGAGGTTGTTCCTGATGCAGCCATTGACCCTGCCTCCCTTGGCCAGGAGGAAGATCTCACCCTGCAAATACTTTTGCCTATCCCAGCCCCAAAGAGCAGGACACAGAGCCTCCTGGATCACCTGGACTCACCACAGTTGGGCTCCTCATAGACACCATTGGCATAGAAGGCAAAGGACTTGTGTGAGGCATCAATGTTGACAGCAACAGGGCCATGCTTGACCAGTGCAGCCTTCAGTGCTCTGGCACTGCCTGGCTCCACACTGGCATAGCCAGAGAGCTGGGCCACCAGCTCTGACTGGTTGTAGTGGCAGTAGCCATTCTGGGAAGAGAGAGAAGGAGGCTGACAAGCTGCTGAGATCCCAGGGCAGTTCAGAGGATCTGAACCACCCCAGAATGAGGGGAAGGAGGGAGGGTGGCAGCTTGGATGGAGCATCTGGAACACAAAGCAGAGTCTCCATCCACTGCCAAAGGGCTGATGGCTGATATGGGAGAGTCTGGGAGGAAGGATTGAAGAGGAGGTGGCACTGCACCCTCTTTAAGTGGCACTGCCAACCTCACCTGGCCGAGGTAGGGCCCATAGGACTCAGTGCTGGCAATGCCACCATGCTTCATGATCCACTCATAGGCTCTCCACTCCTCACCCCCATCACAGGCATAGTTCCCAAAGCCCCAGGAGCAGTCAATGAGGACTTGTTGGGACAGGGGGGTCAGCACACCAGTCTGTGGGGGAGAACACACTGCAGGAATGGGGACAGGTACCCTCAGGGCACTCTGGGGCACAGCCCTGCTCTCACCTTGAGGAAGAGAGCACCTTCCATTGCGCCTGTGGTAGCAAAGCTCCAGCAGGAGCCACAGACAGCCTGGTCCTTCACGGGGGTCACTGCACCTGGGGACAGCAGGAAGGGGACACAGAGCAGTGGAGGATGCTGGCTGTCCCCACACGAGTTGAGTCCCAGCTTGGTGCACACTCCAGGCTTGCTTGCTGGTGGCACCAGCTCCCTGCTCACCGTAGAGGCGCCAGTCGAGGCTCTCGGGCAGGATGAGGCCAGTGTAGAGCTGGCTGGGGAAGGGCTGCCCGTTGTTGGGAGCCTTGCTCCGGAGGTGACCCCGCAGGGCAGCCAGCTCCCGGGCCGTGCGGTCAGCCAGGTGGTTCAGAGCCAGCGTGTAGGAGAGTGCTGCTCGGTTCCTCGAGTGCACAAACCTGCCACAGAGCAGAGATGTTGGGAGAGGGGAGTGAGGCACCATGCTGGCTGCCCCCTCCCTGAGCCCCCCTTCAGTCCATCCCTTTGCATAGCAGAATCCCAGTGAGGTGTGGGTTGGAAGGGACCTCTGGGGATCATCCAGTGCATCCCCCCTGCTCCAGCATGCTCACCCCCAGCAGCTTGCCCAGCATCACCTCCAGGGGCCTTGGCAATCTCTGCACACAAGGACACTCCACAAGCTCTCTGGGCAGCCTGGGCCAGGGCTCTGCACCCTCACAACAAACAGCTTTTCCCTCCTGTTCATATGCAACCTCCTGGCTTCCAGTGTGTGCTCATTGCCCCTTGGCCTGGCCCTGGGCACCACTGAGCAGAGTGTGGCCCCAGCCTNGAGTGTGGCCCCATTCCATACCTCATGTTATGGATGAAGGTATGCTTGCGATGCTCATGCTCCTCCTCACTGTCATAGCTCTTCCCAAACCTCTCCTTGAAGCGGTGGAAGAGGTGATGGTGGATGTGGTCAGCCTCCTGTGCCCTCCCCACAAACTCCTGCATGGGGTTGGCCATGATGCGGTGCTCGGGGCCAGCCGCAGGCCACTGCTCACACTGCACCCCTGCCATGAGGCAAAGAGGGTGACTGATGCCTTCTCAGCAAGGCCAGGCTCTCCCAGCCCTCCAGCTGGGGTGCAGAGCCCCAAAACCACTGGGGCTGTCTGTCCCTGATGGTGCAAGGGAGATTTGCACCCACAGCAGAGCTGGTTCCTGAGCACCCACTATCCCACCCAGCACCCTGCGCTCCGGCACCCAGCACCCCAGCTATCAACATTCACTGCATTGCTCCCCTGCTATTTTCCCAACCAAACCAACTCACCCAAATTATCAGACTCTTGCTAAAAACAAACAAAACAACCCCTCACCCCAAAAATTCAAGTGAAGAGGTGGAAGTGGGTGGCTGGAGACACTCACCCTTGGGGAGGTGGAAGACGCTGGGAGGGAAGCGGTGGCTGAAGGAGGAGTAGTCAATCTCATACTTGTCATAGTGGGAGCCCAGGAGGCTGTTGAAGCCTCTCACCTCGTAGTGCAGGGGCACAGGGCCATGGGCAGAGCTGCCCACCCTCAGTGTGTAGACATTCTTCTTGTGGCCCCAGTAGGAGATGTTCTGCCAGACGGCACAGCGCTGTCCCCGGAACTGCTCCTCCCGCACCCTCTGGGCACAGAGCATCTGTCACTCACTGGGGTGCCATCTGGCACTGTGCCCCCCCCAATGAGCTGGGGCACCTCCACACTGGTGGGACCCCCTTGTCCACCACCCAACCCATCCACCTCCATCACCTGTGGATGCATTCAGCCTTGTATTTAACCATTGCCATGCAGGGAATCATAGAATCAGAGTGGTTTGGGTGGGAAGGTTATCCAGGCCAACATCTACAGCTAGAGCAGGTTGATCAGAGCCCCAAACAACCTGACCTGGAATGGTTCCAGGGATGGGACATCTACAACCTCTCCAGGCAACCTGGGCCAGAGTTTCACCACCCTCATTGTAAATAATTTCTTCCTTCTATCTAGTCGCAATCTTTTAGTTTAAAACCATCCTTGTCCTGTCCCAAGAGGCCTTGCTAAAAATATCTCCCCATCTTTCTGATTGGCCATTTAAGGTCTCCCTAGAGCCTTCTCTTCTCCAGACTGAACAACCCCAACTGCGTGAGCCTGTGCTCCCAGCAGAGAGCTTCCAGCCCTCCCAGCACTGCTGGGACTCCTCTGGCCCTGGCTCCCCAGCTCCATGGCTCTGCAGTGCTGAGCACTCCAGAGCTGCCCCAGCCCTGCAGCTGAGCTGTGCCCAGAGCAGAGCAGAGGCACAATCCCCTCCCTGCCCTGCTGCCACACTGCTGGGGGTGCAGCCCAGGCCATGGTTAGCTTCTGGGCTGGGAGCACACATTGCTACCTCATCTCCAGCTTTTCCCCTACCAGCATCCCCAGGGCTGCTTTGCCCTCGTAGGGAAGTACCATGGTTACAGGGTGTCCGATGGCATGTCCCTTCTCCCCTCCCCTGCCCCATCCTGCATCCTGGAAGACCATTCTTGGGCTTCACCTTGAAGTTCTCCAGGCTAGGGAAGACACTCTGTGGGGCAATGAGGTCCCCGTGGGTGCCATTGATGCGGAAGCACTTGCGGACGTTCACCTCTGTCTCTGTGGTCTCTGGTGTCACCTTGAAGCTAGCACCAAAGGGCTCAATGGAGCCAAACTGGTAGGTGACCACTTGACCTGGGGATGGGGACAGCATTAAGGTCAAGCCAAGCCCTCTAGGTCCTGGCATGGTGGCAACAGGAAGGGGCTGGGGGCATGGAGGCTTTTCTGCACCCACCACCATAGTACTCGATGCGGCTCTTCCCCCCAGTGAGGTTGTACCAGGCTTCAAAGGGCTCCCTGATCTCTGCATAGGGCAGGCTGATGACTCCTGTGGGCATACAGTGAGGTCAGACTTGGGGAGCTGAGCCCCAAGGACATCCCTTATCCCCCTGCCCCGAGCCTGAGGCCAGGAGAGGAGCACAGGGTAGGTGAGGAGCACTTCAGGGCCCCTTCTCCCCACCATGGCACTGATGTGACCCAGCTCCTGGGTCTGGCAGGAGAATCAGAGCCTCCTCAACTCTGGCATGTGGGGTGGGAGCTGGTGGCTAGAGGTATGGGATTCCCTTGAGCAGGGTGTCCAAGTCCCCAAGTGGTACCTGTGACATGGTAGATGTCCCCAAATGTGGGTGTCTCCAGAGGAGCTTTGCACTCTGCTCCTAGAAGAAAAACAAAACCATGCCCCAAAAGCCCTTCATGCCCCTCATTTCCACCTCTCCATGGCAGGGAATGGCAGTGCTGCTGGTCCCTGCCTCCCTGTCCCCCAGGAGAGGAGGACAGCCCCAGACTGACTGGTGGCAGGGCTGGGAGAGCTCCCACCTGTCTGGGGGTCTCCAAGCCAGGGATCCCCATTCTTCCACCAGCCCCAGAGGCACCCCCAACATCCCTGCTCTCCCTGGGGTGCAGCCAGCTCAGCTGCATCCCAAAGCCTCCATGTTGTGTGGGGCAAGCCTGTTCCCCTCATATGCACCTGGCCAGCATGTCCTCTGCCCTGGGCACAGGGACAGAGCAGCTCCCTCCCAGGGGGAGGATCCCCTCCAGCAGCCCAGGCCCACCACAATGCCATCACCCCACAATGGGGGCATGGTGTCCATCCCCCCCTCCCCCCCCCAGCACCCACTCACCCAGCAGCACAGCAACTCCCAGAAGCAGCAGCCACCACCCCAAGCCCTCCATCCTGCTGCCCCAGCCCATGCTGCTGCCCTGCACCCATGGGTGCCTTAAATACTGCTGCTGGGTGGGCAGAGAGCTGCTGGCAGCCAATGGGCAGAGCCTGAGCCTACCCTTGGCTGGGGCTAGACCAAGCAGGAGGTGTGGCTTTGTGTTATTCCCCCTGCCCCCTCCATGGGCACCCATGGGTACCTTTGCCACCCATAGCAGGGTGGGTGCTGATGCTGTGTGCTTGTGGGGCTTGGTGAAGCAGGATGAGACCTAAATCCCACAGCAGGGTCATGTCCCTGAGGGAAGAGAGGGTGTCCCAGGGACTGGGGGCTTGGTGCTGGGGGTGTCCTTGTGCTCCCACCCTCCCTGAGCTGCAGTTTACAGCCTGGCTTGGCTGCACACAGTGTGCTGGGAGCAGGGGGAGCATCTGCAGCAACTGGGGGACAAGAAGGTGAAGGGAGACCTTGCCAGGCACCCCAAAGCCCTTCTGGGTGCTCCCTGTCCTCCTGGGACAGTATCCCAGCATGTCAGGGGTTGGAAGGGCCCTAGAAAGATCATCTAGTGCAACCCCCCTGCCAGAGCAGGAGCACCTAGACCAGCTCACACAGCAATGTGTCCAGGCAGCTCTGCAATGGCTCCAGACAAGGAGACTCCACAGGCTCCTGGGCAGCCTGGGCCAGTGCTCTGGCACCTGCACTGCAAACAAGTTTCTCCTCTTGTTAATACTAAACCTCCTGTGGTCCAACTTGCTCCCATTGCCTCTTGTCCTACCATTGGATGACAGGAGCCAAGGTGCTAGGAGCCTATCCTATCCTAGTGGGGAAGCATGGGGAGATAGAGGCTGTCTGCATCCCTGCATCCTTCCAGCCACACCAGCAGGGCAGTTAGGGAGCTTTCACTGGAAAAAAGGGAAAGATGCAGATGAAAGGTCAGGAGCTCCATGGAAAAGCAGATGTGGGGAGGAGAGCAGTGCTGTCTCCAGGACAGAGTGGCCTTCACCCCTCCTGCTTGCTATGTGTCCAGCTGGTGCCCAGCCCAAGGTGACAGGGAGTGTGCTCTTGGGACCACTGCAGCCCAAAACAAAGCTGATAAGGGCTCAGAGTGGGATGGCTGCACGTGTCCCAGGGATAAGCTGGGATGGATGTGGCTGCACCCTTGGCTGCAGGGCTGGGCTGATGCTGCAGCACCTCCCCAGGGACCACCACCCTGCCCCAGGGAGCAGGGACCAGGACAGAGAGACCTTCTCTCCCTGCTTGAGGCTCCCAGGAGCCCTCCAGTCCAAACTGGGAGCACTGGGTGAGCAATGGCCATGGTGTAAAGTGCCTTTCTCTGGAAGCACAGAGTTAGAGAAGTGTGTGGGTTGGAAGAGATCTTGAAGATCATTGAGTCCAACTGCTACCCAGCACTGCCAGCTCACCACTAAGCCATGGCTCTCAGCACCACAAATCCATGGCTTTGAAACCCCTCCAGGAATGGAGATTCCACCACTGCCCTGGGCAGCCTGGGCCAGGCCTTGATGGACATACTGGGGAAGAAATTTCTCCTAATGTCCAACCTAAACCTGCCCTGGTGCAACTTGAGGCTGTTTCCTTTTGTCCTNAGTATTGCAGAGGAGGTGTGAGCAGAGCAGAGTGCAGTGGCACAATCACCTCTCTGGCTCTGCTGGCCACGCTTCTCTTGCTGCAGCCCAGGATGCCATTGTGCTTCTGGGCTGCCAGCGTGCACTGTTTGCTCATGGCCAGCTTCTCAGCCACCAGCACCCCAAGGCCTTTTCTGCAGGGCTGCTCTCTATCATCTCATCCCCCAGCCTGGATTGATAGTGGGGATTGTTCTGACCCAGGTGCAGGACCCTGCACTTGGTCTTGTTGAAGCTCCTGAGGTTCCCCTGGGCCCACCTCTCCAGCTTGTCCAGATCCTTCTGGATGACATCTCGCCCCTCCAAATTATCAACAGCACCCCACCTCACCCCAACCTCCTTGCAGGGAGTTGTAGAGTGAGAAGTTCTCCCCTGAGCCTCCTCTTCTCCACACTAACCAACCCCAGTGCCCTCAGCTGCTCCTCAGCACACTTGTGCTCCAGACCCTTCCCCAGCTTCCTTGCCTTTCTCATGGCTCCCTGGAGGGAAGCAGCCCCACAGGGTGCAGGGAGCCTGGCTTGTGGCTTTGGTGACCTCCCCACCCATAGCCACAACATGCAGCAGGGCAGTGGGGCAGAGGGTGGATGTCTTCCCCCTCCCCAGCATCCTGTGCCAGGAATGTCTTGTCTCAGCAGAAATCCTCAGGGTTGTTTGTCTCCACCTCGAGAGACAGAGCTGGCAAAGCCTCTGCTCTCACCCTGGCTGTCTGGGGCTGTCTGTGGGAGCCAGCTGGCTCTGTCCCCTCCTGTCCCCAACCCATGAGGTCCCTGTTTTCCCACAGGAGAAAGAAAACAAGCCTGGGGACAGGGACCTGTGCAGGGGACACATGTGTCACTGGGTCTGCAGAGGGGCAGAGCTGGCTGAGCAGTGAACACCTGCAGAAGCAAACCAGTATTTTTCCAGGGTCTTTATTGGCAAAGTCATGGCTGGGTCCCCATCCCATCCCTGCCCAGCAACCCCATGGTCCTGTCCCAGCGTGTCCCCAGCTTCCTGCTGCATGATGGCTCACACTGAAGGGGCTGATCCTGGGATGGGTGCTGAGAGCACTGCCAAGAGCTCTCCCTGCAGAGCTGAGAGGTAGCTCAGGCCAGGATGGGGTAAGTGGCTTCAGTGGCCACACCACAGTTGTTGTCCTTCATGGCCATGAGGATGTAGCCATCATTGCCCCAGTATGTGGACCAGGAGTTCTTGATGAGCCAGTAGCTCTTGCCATGCAGGACCCCATAGCCCACAGCTAGCACTGCATGGTCCAGCTCTCCTGGCTTGTTCCCTGCAGGGAGCAACACAGGAGAGATGCTTTTTGTCTGGAGAGCATTCCTGCCTGGAAAACATCCTTGTCCCAAGAGCATCCCTGCCTGAAGAGCATCCCTGCATGAAGACCATCCCTGCTCCAAGAGCATCCCTGCTCCAAGAGCATCCCTGTCTGGAAAGCATCCTTGTCCCAAGAGCATTCCTGCCTACAGAGCATCCCTGCCTGGAAAGCATCCCTGCCTGAAGAGCATCCCTGCTCCAAGAGCATCCCTGCCTAGAAAACATCCTTGTCCCAAGAGCATCCCTGTCCACAGAGCATCCCTGCCTGGAGAGCATCCCTGCCTGGAAAGCATCCTTGTCCCAAGAGTATCCCTGCCTGGAGAACATGCGTGCTCCAAGAGCATCCCTGTTCCAAGACCATCCCTGCTCCAAGAGCATCCCTGTCCCAAGACCATCCCTGCTCCAGAGGCTGCTGGCAGCACTGGAACTGGTTCCCTCCTCCACCCCAGGCCAAGCTGCTCAAGGAGGAGCTGATCCCAGGTGTCCTGGCATCTCCCTGGGCACCAGGTCCTCCTGTGCTCCATGTGCCACCTGACTCACCACACTTGGGCTCATAGTAGATGCCATTGGAGTAGAAGGAGAAGGTCTTGTGGGAGGCATCGATGCTGACAGCCACGGGGCCATGCTTGTAGATGGCAGCTTTGACTGCTGTGATGTTACCAGAGGTGACATTGACGTAGCCTGTGATCTTGGCCAGCATCTCAGACTGGTTGTAGTGGCACAAACCATTCTGGGGCAGAGGACACTGTGTCACCAAGAGTCCTCCAGGTCCTCTGGCTGGGATCCTGCCCACCCTGGCTACTCCATGCAGCTCTGCTCTGGTGTCTCTCATGTCCCTACTCAAGTTGTTTGTGGCTCTGACCCTTTTGTCCTCCCCTGCCCAGCATGGTGGGGAAGTTCTTGTTGCTGCAGGGATGCTGTGTTGCCCACATGCAGCACAGGGAGCTGGCTCTGCACCCAAAGCCCTGGCTGGGGGCTGTTGTAGCCATGTCCCTGTCCCCAGGCAGCTCTACTCCATCCCTGCACCCCAGGGAACACAGGGACCCACAGCACCACCCATGGGGGGAGGAGCCTTGTCCCTGTGTTGCAAGAGGAGAAACTGAGGCATGCAGTGATGAAACCACATGGCTGAGCCCTGACTGGACTTTGAACCTCAGCCAGCCTGGGGCCACAGGGACAAGGTGACACCTCCATCTCCAGAGCCTGTTACCACCTCTGACCCATCCTGATCGACACCACCACAGCTTTAAAGCTCCAAGGAGCACATCCCAAGACCTGGAAGACTCCAGCAGGGACACGAGGCCACTCTCACCTGTCCCTTGTAGGTGCCATAGGACTCAGTGCTGGCAATGCCACCATGCTTCTTGATCCACTCATAGGCTCTCCACTCCTCACCCCCATCACAGGCATAGTTCCCAAAGCCCCAGGAGCAGTCAATGAGGACTTGTTGGGACAGGGGGGTCAGCACACCAGTCTGTGGGGGAGAACACACTGCAGGAATGGGGACAGGTACCCTCAGGGCACTCTGGGGCACAGCCCTGCTCTCACCTTGAGGAAGAGAGCACCTTCCATTGCGCCTGTGGTAGCAAAGCTCCAGCAGGAGCCACAGACAGCCTGGTCCTTCACGGGAGTCACTGCACCTGGGGACAGCAGGAAGGGGACACAGAGCAGTGGAGGATGCTGGCTGTCCCCACATGAGTTGAGCCCCAGCTTGGTGCACACTCCAGGCTTGCTTGCTGGTGGCACTAGCTCCCTGCTGGGGTGAGGGGATGAGGGCAAGTGGAAAGGAAACTGAGGCAGGAGTAGAGGATTCACTGTGCTCCCAGAGGCTGCACAGTCTGGCCTGGGGCCTAATCAGGGCAGTGGGGTGAAGGCATCACCCAACCTCTGCGATCCCTCCCCTTGGATCTGGTTGGGATCAATCCCAGCTGATGGGGACGTGGGGGAAGCCGGATGTGGCACATTTGGGGCACTAGACTGAACAAGGGCAAAGTGCCAGCTGAGCTGCCTCTTGCTGGATGAGCCCTTCCTCCATCTTCTAGTTGCTGAGCAGAGCAGAGATCATAGGCAGACACTGGTCCCAAGCAGACAGCTCAGCCCCACAGGGTCCACAACGTGTGGGCAGAGAACAAGGAGCCTCAGCTGGACTTTGTGCTGGCTCCTAGCACCTGGAATCCTGTGTCCAGTTCTAGGCCCCTCAGCTCCAGAAGGATAGGGAGCTGCTGGAGAGAGTCCAGCACAGGGCCAGCAAGAGCCTGAAAGGAGTGGAGCATGTGCCCTAGGAGGACAGGCTGAGAGAGCTGGGTCTCTTCAGCCTGGACAAGAGGAGACTGAGAGGAGACCTCAGCAATGCTTAGAAATATGTGAAGGGTGAGTGTGAGGAGGAGAGAGCCAGGCTCTGCTCAATGGCATCCAATGGTAGGACAAGAGGGAATGGGAGCAAGTTGGACCACAGGAGGTTTAGTATTAACATGAGGAGAAACTTGTTTGCAGTGCAGGTGCCAGAGCACTGGCCCAGGCTGCCCAGGAGGCTGTGGAGTCTCCTTGTCTGGAGCCATTGCAGAGCTGCCTGGACACATTGCTGTGTGAGCTGGTCTAGGTGCTCCTGCTCTGGCAGGGGGGTTGCACTAGATGATCTTTCTAGGGCACTTCCAACCCCTGACATACTGTGCTTCTGTGAATCAGAGCCTTAGCCCAGCCCATAGCACCCTGCCAGCAAGATGCAGTGAGACCCAGAGCCCACACCTACCATACATGCGCCAGTCGAGGCTCTCGGGCAGGATGAGGCCAGTGTAGAGCTGGCTGGGGAAGGGCTGCCCGTTGTTGGGAGCCTTGCTCCGGAGGTGACCCCGCAGGGCAGCCAGCTCCCGGGCCGTGCGGTCAGCCAGGTGGTTCAGAGCCAGCGTGTAGGAGAGTGCTGCTCGGTTCCTCGAGTGCACAAACCTGCCACCATGGTGGGGACAGCATCAGCCAGGACTGCCACCAGCTGCCACTGCAGCAGCAGGCAACCCCTCATCCCCAGGGGATCATAGAAGCATGGAATTGGTTAGGTTGGAGGAGACCTTTAAGGTCATGGAGTCCAACTGTTAACCAGCACTGCCAGGTCACCACTAAGCCATGTCCCTCAGCAGCACATCTCCATGGCTTTGAAACACCTCCAGGGATGGTGACTCCACCACTGCCCTGGGCAGCCTGGGCCAGGACTTGATGACCCTTTTGGGGAAGAAATTTCTCCTAATGTCCAACCTAAACCTTCCCTGGCACAACTTGAAATGATTTCCTCTTGTTCTATCACTTGTTCCTTGGGAGAAGAGACCAACCCCCAGCTCACTCCAACCTCCTTGCAGGGAGTTGGAGAAAGTGAGAAGGTCTCCCCCTGAGCCTCTTTTCTCCATGCTAACCAACTCCAGTTCCCTCAGCTGCTCCTCACAACACTTGTGCTCTAGATCCTTCACCACCTTTGCTGCCTTTCTCTAGACACACTCCAGCACCTCAATGTCCTTCTTGGAGTGAGGAGCCCAAAACTAAACCCAGGATTTGAGGTGTGGCCTCCCCAGTGCCCAGTCCAGGAGGACAATCCCTGCCCTAGTCCTGCTGCCACACTAGTGCTGATCCAAGGCAGGATGCTGTTGTCCTTCTTGGCCACCTGGGCACTCTGCTAGCTCATCTTCCACTGCTGTTGACAAACCTCCCCCAGCTCCTTTTCCTTTGTTAGCTTTCCAGCCACTCTGCCCCAAGCCTGGAGCATTCACGTGGTTGTTGTGACCCAAGAACAGGACCCAGCATCACCCCATCTGCCTGTACCTCATGTTGTGCACGAAGATGCTCTGCCTGTGCTCCAGCTCCCTCATGGAGTTGTACTGCTTCCCCATCCTCCTGCGGTAGTGGTGGAAAACCTCATGGGCCCAGGGCTGGTGCTGTCCCACCAGGTCCTCCATGGGATTTGCCAGCACCCGGTGTTCCACTGCATATCCTGGCAGGTCCCCACACTTCTTTGTCTCTGGGGGAGAGCAAGGAGGTGATGCCATCAGCCCAAACCCCACAGACAGGACAGGGAAGGACCAAGCCAACTCACCATTGACGGGGAGGTCAAAGATGGAAGGGGGGAAGCTGTTGTCAAAGTCAGTGTAGGTGATCTCATACTTGTCATAGTGGGAGCCCAGGAGGCTGTTGTAGCCTCGCATCTCATAGTGGACAGGAGCTACCCCACAGCTGGAATTGGTCACCCACAGGGTGTAGACATTCTTCTTCTGTGCCCAGCGAGTGATGTTCTGCCAGACTGCACAGTAACGGCCCTGGTAGTATTCCTCTCGCAGGAACTGGGGGCACATGGCAGCAGGGAGAGTGAGTCTGGGTAAGGATCTCATGTGCATGCTCCTTCCCACCCAGCCCCTGCACAGGAGCCCATTGTTCCCAGTGCATGTACAGCACCTTGCACCAGGCAACTTGTGGATGCTTGGGCTGGATCCAGCAGCTCCATAGAATCAGAGAATGAGTTTTATAGACTCATGGTGGGGGTTGGAAGGGATCTCATCATCCAGTCCAACTCCCCTGCTAAAGCACGCTCACCCACAGCAGCTTGCCCCAGGATAACATCCAGATGCCTTGGGAATCTCTGCACACAAGGACACTCCACAAGCTCTCTGGGCAGCCTGGGCCAGGGCTCTGCACCCTCACACCAAACAAGTTTTTCCTCCTGTTCATATGGAAGCTCCTGGCTTCCAGTGTGTGCCCATTGCCCCTTGGCCTGGCCCTGGGCACCACTGAGCAGAGTGTGGCCCCAGCCTCTTGCCCCCTGCACCCTTCAGCTCTTGCTCAGCATGTTTCCAAGCTCTTGCCCTGTGGGCAGATATCCAGCTCGGTGTCCAGCTCCCATCCTGCTGCATCCAGCCCTGCTGGAGGCTGGGGCTGCAGGGAGCTGAGCTGCCATGCAGTGACTTGCCCAAGCCATCCCGAAACGCCAGGGCTCGTGTGGGCTGTGACACGTCCCAACACAGCTCCTGCAGTTGGGAAAGGAACCGAGAGTCCGGCCCCCAGCCAGCTGGAGAAGTGACCCTCCCTGTGCCCCGGGGTGTGGGGGCATGTCCTGGCCTGTTCCAGCATGCTGCACCCATTGGGATGGAGACGAGCAGCTCCAGCTGCCCAGCACTCCTGGAAAGGGTCTGGAGATGCTCCGGGGCTGTGGGTTGGATCTAGGCTCCAGTGTGTCTCACCTTGAAGCCATCAAGGTTGGGAAAGACACTCTGAGCCTTGACCACATCATCCTTGGAGCCAGGCAGCTGGAAACACTTCCTGGCATTCACCTCCTTCTCGGTGGTCTCTGGTGTGATCTTGTACCTCATGCCATAGGGCTTCACTGCTGCCAGCTGGTAGGTTATCACCTGCCCTGTGCCAGCAGGAAGGGGAAACTGAGGCAGAGTGATCCCACTGCCCATCCTCCCCTTGCACTGGGGTGGGACTGGTGTGGGATAGGCAGGTGGGTGCCTGGCTGCTCACCCCCATAGTACTGGATGCGGCTCTTGTTTCCTGTCAGGTTGTACCAGGCTTCAAAGGGCTCCTCGATCTCAGCATAGGGCAAGTTAATGACACCTAAGGGGAACCCCCCCCACATAGGACACAAGTCACCCCGAGGCCTCAGCACCCCAACATCCCTCCCTAAGCTCCCCAACACCCACTGAGCCTGCAGACCCTCAGCCAAGCAAGCTGCTGCCCCCATGGGTGCTGGGTCAGGGAGAGGCTCCAGGCTATGGGAAGCTGCTCCAGTTTGGCACTGGGATGGCCTGATCCTGCCCGGTGCTGAGCACCACTCACTCCCTCCCCCCCATGGCAAAGGATGCTGTGGAGTCCTCTCACCTCGGACGTGGTAGATGGAGCCAAACTGAGGGCGTGAGGGCCCATGGTCCTGTCCTGGAAGGCAGAGGGGGGCAGGGGTCACGGGGGGACTGGAGGGTACCTGAGGGGTGCTTGACTGAAAGCAGCTCCAGAAGCTCACTGATGGCACATGCAAAGGATGCTGAAACACCATGACCCCCTCCCAGGGTCAGATCCAGGGTCAGCATCATGCCACCACCTGCCAGTGTTGCATCCCTAGGACACTCCAGCTGCTGAGGGAGCTGTTGGGGTGGTGTTCCCATGGGAGGCTTTGTCCACCCCAGGGCTGGTGGCCATGGGTGGTGTTTCAAGGGGAGATGCAATCAGGTTGTCCCCAGACAAGCAGGACATGGCTGAGGGGTGCCAGGGAGCTGACTGGTCCTGCCTGGTGTCTCCCAGTGCTCCCTCAGGGCTCCCAGCTTGTGCAACCCCACGCCAACACACCTGCCACTGGGAACAGCTTTTCCCTCTGTCAGCATCTTCCTCCTCACCAGAAGCAAGGAGCCTACCCCATGGCCAGTCCTGGGTAGCTGGGATCAGATCTGCTTCTGCTCCTCCTGGCACCTGCATGTCCCATGGGTGCCCATCACACCCTAGGGTTGGGCACCCACAGACTTCTTCCCAAGGCAGGAGGAGCAGTAATGGATCCAGCAACCCCACAACCCTACTCAGCTTTACAGCCACCCCAAAAGAGAGTCCTGTGGGGGCATAGTGCCCCCATCCCTATCCCATCCCCTCCTCCTGCCTTGGGTGACAGCCTGCCTGCCTCCTCTGCCTGCACTCTGCAGGGAACACCTTGGGCTGGTGCATGGGTTAAAGCCCTCCTGGCTCTATTTAGCCTTATTTTCACACCCCCCCCCTTCAGCCCTGCCAAGCCCTCAAGGCACATCCCCTCCTGTTTCTTTGCCACCTCAACTCTCTTCTGTCAAGGGAGAACCACAAATTTGGGGACCCAACAAGCAAGAAAGCACTTGCCCACCCTGCCTGCCCTGGAGGTGAGACCCAGCACCCATCCTTGGGTGTCCCCAGCAGGGACAGTGCCACGGGGAAGGGGATGACAGACTCACCCTGGATAGCAATGCAGAACACAGAGGCCACGAGCCAGCTGAGAACCTCCATCCTCCCTGTCCCAGCTCGCCCAGCACCAGCTCACAGCCTCAAGCCAAGGCTGTCAGTGGTGAAAGCTGTGGGAGCCAATGCAGAAGTTGGGGCCCTCCCCGGAGGAGGGAAGAAACCAGCATCATGTGGTGTCTCTTGGGGTGTGTGGCAATGAGTGTTCAGCATCTCTGACCCCCCCAGCACCTGCCCTGTCCCCTCCATGGTGGCCTAGAGAACCCTGACAGGGGTTAGGCAGCTGGGGGGGGGGACACAGACAGGGCTGAAACAGCTCTTGTAAAGGTGGAGAGCAAGTGCCCTTCTTGGGGCTGGAGCCAGCCTGGGACCACGATTTGGGAAGGGTCCTGGGAGCCCAGCTGGAGGCTGGAGGGACTGCAGGTGACCACTGGTGAGCAGTCCCTGTCCCTGCTGTGTTCTGTCCCCTGCCAGGGGCACTGGCAGAGCTGGCTCCATCCCCCCAGCAGGGTCTGAATCCCCCTCTCCCCAGCGAGTCCCAGAGAGCCCCCAAAACCTGGGATTAACAGGGAGCTGTGACTGCAGGATGAGTCAGGGAGGACAAGGTGCGTGTGGCATCACCCCAGGGGACATGTCCCCATTCTAGTGGGGACACAGGACCTCCACCAGCCCTGGACCACCCCCGTGAGAACAGGAAACACTGAGGCTGGACTTAGCAGCACACAGGAAAGAGGTCAGCCAGTGAGAGCTAACCACAGGGCAAGGAGGAGGAGGAAGACTCCAGAGAGATGGGGAAGGATCTCCATAACCCAGCATAAATCCAACCTGGCTGTGTGGAGAGACTGGGAGGCCAAGCTCCAGACTGGAGAGTGGCCACAGACCACACTGTTCCTGTGCACCCTCAAATCCCCATCTGGGGACCACAGTTCCATGCTGGAAGCTGGGGAGGGGGGGCTATAAAAACATATCCAAACCTCAGGAAGCCCTTGCTGTCACCTCTGTCACCATCCCCTGCAGCTGGAGGGCTGCTCAGGGCTTAGCAGGATCAGGCCCAGGGGGATCTGTGGGGTTTATTACAGCCAGGGAAATGCTGCTCTCTACCCCAGATTTGGATGAGGGGTTACCCCAGTGAGGGAACCCCACTGAGAGCCCCCCTGGATCTAGTGGTCAGGGGCCAACAGCTTGAGGTGCTCTCTGCAGGGTGCATGGGTGCCTCAGTGCCCTAGAACTCAGACAGGGTACTGAGGGCCCTCCCCTCCATGGGGAGGTGATGGGATCCCTCAATATCATCCTCTCCCTCCCCTCCATGTTAATTCCAGGAGCAGGCAGTGGGATCCCTTGATACCATTCTGTCCTGACCCATACCATCTCCATGGTATTGAGGTGATGGGACCCCTTGATACCATCCTGTCCCCCTCCCCATGCCATATCCATGAGCAGGTGATGGGACCCCTCAATGCCATCCTGTCCCCCTCCCCATGCCATATCCATGAGCAGGTGATGGGACCCCTCAATGCCATCCTGTCCCCCTCCCTATGCCATATCCATGAGCAGGTGATGGGACCCCTCAATNCCTCTCCTCGAACGCAGCTCCCACCTCCCCCTGCCCTGCCCTCCCCTGCCACCCTCATCCACAGCCTGGTCACTCCTTTGGGGTGCTGTGCTGGCCCCCAGCCTGCAATCCTGCTGGGATTTAGGGGTGGGGGGGCCAGGCAGCGTGACACTGGAGGTCCATGGTCCATGCCAGCTGGAGCAGGAGGGCTGAAGGTAGGTGGGATGATGCATGGAGGGTGTGGGGTGCAGGGTGTGGGGAGGGGGCTCTGTTCTCTGCAGTGGGGAAGGTTTCTCAGTTGACTTGCTATGTGCTGTGGGGCATGCTGAGAGTTGTCCCCATCCCCATGTGGTGGGGAGACTGTGGCACTGAGCTGTGTGGACAGGAGGTCCCGTGCCCATGGTGGGGGATGCTGGGGGCTGCCACTGGGCCCTGCCCTAACTGCTCCCCTCTAGAGACCCTGCAATGAGCCTAGGAGGGGGCAGGAGACCTCCATCCTCCCCATCGTGGTGGGCAGCAGGTCAGTGATGGGGTAGCATTGTCAGGAGGTCCTGGTGTGGGGAGGGTTGGGGAGCAGTCCCCAGCTCACCCTCCCAGTACTGAGCAGTGGGGAGGGTGCCTTCAGCCCCACTGGAGCCGAGCGCTGGGGAGTGGGCAGCTCACAGCATCCCAGGGAACAGCAGGATGGGGAGGGACACACCTCTGCTTCCCCCGCAGCCCCCCAGGTGTGCCAGCCCAGGCAGGGCTCAGCAGGGATGCTGGGGGCACTTGTGGGGAGCTCAAGGCATCCTGGAGCTGGTGTTCCCCCCAAGTCCCTGCACCTCTGCCTCCTCCTCGGTCCTTGGTGTGTCCCAAGGAGGGGCAGGAACTCGCTGCTTCCTGCCCTGCACAATTCGCTGCCCTCCCCGCTCCTCCCGGGACATTGTATTTGGAGTCCTGGCCGGTTCCCTCCCCCCACCCCTGCAGCCCCTCGGATCCGGGAATTGCTCTTCTTCCAGCGGAAATCCTGCTTTCCCTGTCAGAGATGGGACTGGGGGGCTGGGGCTGGGGGGTGGGGGGAGCTCCCTCCATTGTGGG
>VWZO01017319.1:1128-92715 GCA_013396975.1 Bucco capensis
AATGGGAGTAAGTTGTATCACAGGAGGTTTAGCATTATCATGAGGAAAAACTTCTTTACAGTGAGGGTGCTGGAACACTGGAACAGGCTGCCCAGGAGGGCTGTGGAGTCTCCTTCTCTGGAGACATTCCAGAGCTGCCTGGATGCATTTCTGTGTGGCCTCCTCTAGGTGATCCTGCTCTGGCAGGGGGGTTGGACTAGATGATCTTTCTAGGTCCCCTCCATCCCCTAATCTATACTGTAATACTGTGATATTTGTTTAACATTTTATTTTGCAAGAAATATAATGGCATAAGCCAATTTTGTTTAGCACAGCACATGACTAGAGAGTTCTGAGGTAAAGGAATAGAGAGTGAATAGCTGTACATAGTGCATACAGAATGGTGCAGGATTGTGAGCTACACATATTCCTCAATAATTTGTTCATTTTGCTAAATACAGTGACTAGAATTCAGATCTCCTACAGTGAGCATTGCTTTCTGGAACACACAATTTCATTGTCTCTTGGTTTACCTTATTTTGATTTTATTTCTGGGTTCATTTATTCTTTAATTTTTTTTTAATTTTATTTTATTTTAAGGAATAAAAGGAGCACTCAAGAGTAAGGAAATTTAGTGTTCTTGCCTCAACTCTAAATAATACATGCAAGCTTGAGCTCTTTCAAGGTCATGAAATAACCGAATTTAGGATTCCCTCTTTTCATATTACATGCTATCATAACATTACATAATCCTGTAGTATAATAGATATAAGAAGACATCACTCTTTCAGTAATTTTAGTGTCTTTTCCCCATGTACAGTTTAATAAAGAAAAATAAACTAAGGAAAAAAGTTACATTAGAATACAGTGACAGTCAAGTACACTTAACTGTAGTTCTGACAAGCCAAACAATTATTCATGTATTTTAAAACTAGAGTTTCCTTAGGAAAATGTATTTAATAAATTGTCATGGGATTGCCTTGAAAGTTATAAACTCAAAACTAATCTCAAATGTTAGAAATGCTATTTCCTTCAGGGGATTCAGAACTGTGTTAGATGATGTTGTAGATCTATGTGTTCATTTAAATCAAATGTAGCATAGGAGAGAGGGTAGAAGAGCAACAAGGGAATATTTCAAGAGAATTTGGAAGCTTCTGATGCAAATGAAAACAGACCACTCAAAGTGACTCATTAAAAGTTCTCTGTAGAGAGGCATCCCATGAGGCACGCCATTAGGCGTGAGTTTGGGATCATGATTCTGTTGGTTATCAAGATACACAGTCTTATATTTCATTTAAGATATACTACTGACAGCTCTCTTTTTAAGCATTTTCATTTGTCTTTGTTAATACTTTTGATAAGTGAACAATTTCTATGATAATGTTTTAGAACTACTTCTTACTTTGTCTCCTTTGACAAAGCCTGAAGCTATACACATAAACAATCAAAGACATGGTCCTAGTTAAATCACATTTTGTTTGTTCTTTCTCTGGACCTTTTGTAATAAAAATCCATCAATCAAAACACCAGGCCAGCATTTTCCTTTTTTAGTATAGACTATGTTTGTTACTGACCTCTTTTGCTCGAGAAGATACAACACATGGTTAGAACTTACCTTTGATTTTATAAGAAAAAAATACTTTGTTATATAAAATAGTTAGTTTTTGTTAAAACTCTCCAGTGTAGTTGATATAAAAATTAAAGCTCTTTTAAAAACATAATCATGACAACATAGCATGTTGAGTAAATCAAGAATATGTCATGTAAAACAAAGTAGGGGAATGTATGTACATATATCCGAAAAGTCGATTACTATATCCTTTTTCAATGCAGTAATCTGCTGGCTTTGTTTTAATGGGTATATCCCCAAGTTTGAAAGACAGATTCTACTGTTCATATTACATTTGAATTGTAATGGGTTTCATGAAAATATGGTCCTGACTCAGTAAGTCCAATACATACCTAGGCTGTCTATGAGTGTAGGTGGCCAAAGGGTTCGTTCTTAGATGTAGTCAACCTGTAATAATAACATATATGCAACAAATACAATTGTCTTATCAGCTGAAGATAGGAAGACCTTATTTATGGAAACTTCCATGAAGTGAAAGCTATGTTTTATCTTATGCACATGTTATGGTCTAAGCCCAAAATTGAGCCACAACATCTTTCAAAGAAATCCATGTCAAATGGTTTAGATATCTGCAGCAACTCAAGATCAAGTTGGAAAATACAGGGCAAATCAAATGTTACTGCATGCCAGTTTGTAAGAAAACTTACAGAGCCCAGTGTTGCCTGAAAAAAAGATTTAACTCGCCAAAAGTGCAAGTAATTTGGGATGAGCAAAATAGCTCTCTCAATTCCACTGACTGTACAGTTTAGACCAAATATAATGTGTAAGAAGATATCTAACTAATAAGACAATGCTGTAGACAACCTGAACATTTTAATTTGGGACTGAATTGCTCCCTGGATATTACTGACTACTTACACTGGAGTGCATAAGTACAAAGCATAACATAGTATTACCCATGATCGTTTGTGTATACAAACTGTTTACAATAACAAACTAAAAAAGCACAACACTCAAAAATGCACATAAAATACCATTGTTAAATCTTCATCTACACATAAAGTAATGCATTCTGCTAATCTAAAATCTCTGTGCATTGTCATATGAATTACAATTTAACTCCTTTTTCAACTGAGAGAACAATTACACGTTTTGAAAAACACATATTCTTTATAACATTTAAAAACGCCTCAAAGCATGAAAACATAAAAATGCATAGACAGTGAGATGATATTTGAATTGGCTATTATTTCTTGATTATTTTCAAGTAATAAAAGAAACTGTGTGAGTGATATTTGAGAATGGTTTTAAAACAGCATAATGATACAATTAGTTTGAACTTCTAGGAGGTACTATCATTTGCATATGATAATGTGAACCTAAGTTTAAAAGATATTCAGATGAAGTCTTGAAATTAATATAATGAAAACATTATGACTTTTCAGGTAACTTCCATTTCATATGCTACCTATTGTCAGCAAAATGTTTTTAGAGAACTATTTAAACTTTACAAAAAACAATTCAAGTTCAGTACTGCATTTTTTTTACCCAGGAACATGTGAATTGACTGAAGCATGTTCTTACAAGATAGTAAATCTAGTCCTGAAAGTGTTTCCTAGGTATTAGCAGTTTTTTCTGTATATCAGGTGAATTTCGTTTCTGTGATTCCTGTTTGTTTCAAGAAAAACAAAGACAGTGAGTGTTAGACACTTTTGTCTTTTCAACTTTTTCCTCAGTAGCTAAAGTAATTCATATTCTACCTTAAAACTAGAAAACTCTTGTCTTCAGTGTATCAGAGATATAAAATATTAATTATTAGGTACTTTAAAATGGCTAGGGAAATTTTACTTACAATTTGTTCAAAGATATATTTTGGGTAAATAGAAGAAATGAAAATTACTTTTTTCTCATGTGCCTGATTACAGTTTTCATTTTCAGATAATAAAATTAAGCTCAAACAGCAATACTTTCTAAAATACTTTCTAAAAAATATAAAGCCAGTTTAAAATAGATTGGAAGTAAATATTATAACATTTTTCAAATTCCAGTGGAGACAGAAAATTAGAAATTAGGGTCAGCATATGCTACCGAATACTTTCATGTTTTATGTATTGATTTCATTCTAATTACAGTTCAGGGGAGAGTAATATTTCCATGCTAAACCTTTAACTGTTTTATCTATTTTAATATTTGCAAGTAAAATTCAGAAATAGAATTTAACTATGTTCTTGTGCCTATTTTGTGACAAAAGTAGAGCTGTAACAGCAGATGAGCATGCATCTGTAACAAGCATGATGGATAGCACTTGTGTTAAGTTCTACCCAACAGTATTACTAAGAGTGATGACCATGGTAAAGAAATCATAATAGCATTAATTATATTAAGCTTACTAAGTGTACACTCAGCTCTTTTGAAGGACAATGCAGGAATTAATAATCCATAATTAACTGCTGGTTTATTGTGTGCATTGGCTTTCATATTTGGAAAAGTTTGGTTTTCCTCTTCTTTTATTGAGACAGATTTCTAGTCATTGTGTACACACACAGACATGCATAAGCACACTCATACAATGTTCATTAATCACTTGAGATTTGGATGAAGACTACATCAGCTAGGTAGAGGGTAAAGACTAAGAAATTTTAGAATTACCTGTTTACATTAAAACTTTATAACCTGATGACTGAGATCTGTCTGCTAGTCATGTAATGTACTTATAATGGCAGATAAAAGCTATGTAATTCCGTTGCCCATTTGTATAATTTTTAAAGTCAGAAACATTAAAAAAATGCAATCTGTTTACTACTGCATAAAGAATTTTAACTCCTTGTCTCAGTATCTTTTTTTCTGGCTCCTTGTGACTCAGTTCATTTGACTACAGTTTGAAGTCAATGAATGTCACTTTTATATTTAGATCACAAACTGAATAAGCAGCATACATGCAGTTTTTTAAAGATTTGTTAGAAAATTCAAATGTGCTGACACTTTAAAATTTCCACAATAATGCAATTATTTATTCTCCTGCTTTCTATTTCTGATTATTTAATCAAGTCACATGCACTGAATTTTATCTTTTGAAGTTGTGTTTGGTTTAGGAATCTGAAACTTTCCTTTCGACTTTTGAAAGGTTATATAAGAACTGAAACTAAATACCGAAGTTCCAGTGTTTTGTTTGATTAAATAGACAGAATAATGTCATGCCCTCAAGTATTTTGATATGTACGAACGATTATATTTTCATAAAAGGGACGTTTGCTTTTTAAGACAATCCTCAAACAAAGCTTATAGTATAGTAATATCATTGTAACAAGAATGATCTCATGATAAAAGAAAAATATATTTAAAGGAAATCTTGTTATATCTCTTTAGTCAGCTGAAAAATACCAAATATTTAAACAAGCAAGCATTTAACTGTCTCTATAAAAAAGGAAATGTTGAGTGTTTTTAATAGAAAAAATTACTTGTATTGAAAGACAATATTTGTCACTGATTTCTTATGTCATAGTTGTTATTTGTTTCCATCCTCTGTAATTCAGATACTTATCTTTTGCAAAGCAGAGAGGCATATAATAATCAGTAGTTTACTAGCTATAGGTCGTCATGATGGCTATTTTCTAAATCTAAGGAGTAAATTTTCCAGGTAGAAAATAAAATACTATAAAGTTTTAAACAAAATTAAAATTTAAAATCTTTCATAGGGCATTTTTGAGAAAATTAAATGTCCTTCTATGATCAATCTGCACATTAAAAATAAATTGAATAAAAAAGAGAAATAATTATTGCATAAAGTGAGTGTTCTGGATGAAAATGCTGATACAGGTTAAATTCCTGAAGCGGTGAAAAACATGTGACTTCTCAGAACTGTGATCCACTCTCACTGCAGCAATCATGCAGAACAATTTTTTTCTTTACTAGAGCACTTTACTAAATCTAGAGGCAACATAGCTTCAACCTTGCAGAATGACACTTTAAATATTCTGTTTTGGTTTGGTTTTTTTACTGTGATCATACTTGTGTTGTTGTAAAATCTAATGTTAAACAACACTCATAACATTCTATCATCTTTCCATCCAATAGTAGAAGATTTGCAAAGTAAAGCAATTGTTTCTTCTTTGTCCTTTACCCCTTATTGTCACTTACATGATTTAAGGCAGAAGCACAACACCTCCTTTGGTGATAAATGACAAAAATTTTCTGTTACGGGTGGTTAACGCTTAGACTGCAGGAGGTTGAATCTTCATTATACCTATTCAGTGTTGTGGCATGCTACCTTAAATGCAAAATGGGAACAGAAGGCCCTCAGGATATAGATACATTTGACTTGTTTTATGCTTGCCTGAGTATAAATGACTATCCAAAGTGCAACAAAGTGGAGAATAAAGAACCAGTATTTTGCTTTTTACAGCTTTGCCTCTAGCACAAAAAAAGATGACTGATTTAAGAAAACAGATTCTAAGAAAATTGAGGATAATGGGTGTCTGATTTACAGCACACCACTCATCAGACAATGTAGATATTGAAACTGATTACCATAAGCTGATAGCTTCCCAGTGTGAATACACCTTTTATATAGTACAGAGAAGAACCATAATGAGAATAAGACAGGATGGCCCTGGCAATATCTTTTAGAATATTTTTATACTTATTTTAATAGAGACTTTATACCACAGAAAATGCAGAACAATAGATAAGTGAAACAAAATATCCACAAGTTATTACTGTATTTTCAACAACCCATGGATCATTCCTTTCCTCATCTGTTATTCAAGAGTTGTATCAGTTATATCTCTCTGTGTGTAACAGAAGAGTCTGTTTATTCCACAGCCATCTTCAAATGAGCCCCCAGCTTCTGGTCATATTTAACCTACTGCCCTTTGATCTCATAATTCCCCTACCTTTCATCTTCCCCTTCTCTGCAAAGCCAAGAAAAGAATACTTCTAAAGATTTATGGGTTATCTGATGATATAGTTTACAAGTATAACAAAACACTTTGACTACAAAATCATCATTTCTATCTTGCAATGGAGAAACTAAGGGTTTACTTGGTAAATAGTAAATATATGGGCAACACAGTGTGCTCAGCTGTATGGCATATGCAGTAGGCCATACTGTTGTTGAACAGCAGGACTTCAAATACACATTGCACATGAAGTCTATTAAATCCATTCTAAATATTCTTTGTATCTATGGCAATCACTAATTTGACCTTAAGTTGGATAATTATTTGAGTATCTGATTTGCCTCTAGGTCAATAGCAAGATCAATAATAAAATCAATATGTTGGTTCGTTCATTCACTGCCAGTCTGAAACAGTAGAGTAAAAAACAATCTTTGTTCTTAAAACTGCAGATGCTTTTGTTTCCTTATTGTAAAATAAAGTGAGACAAATCACTATTGCTTTCTTGCTCTTGGTGTGCTCAGTTCTATATGCACATAGGTGTGCTTAGTGCAAACATGAGAAAACATCTTTGGCACTGGATTGCTTACTTATGCCATTTAAACAAATGCTTATTTCTTTGTCTTACCAGTTTTTAAACTTTCACTGATAATCTCAGACCTCATCTTGTCTGAATATGCAGCTCCTTCAGCTTTAGAGCAGACTGTCAGAAGCAAACTCTGTCAAGGAAATTGTCATATTGGTTGGACTTGGGGCTGTGAGGATTCTACCTTCCCATGTCCCTGTTGCTGAAACTTGTGCACTGTCAGACAGGGTGGGTTTTGCCCATCTCAGTGCGATGAACGTGGCTGCTGCTGTTCCTATTGACAGGTCTGGGCAATAGCAAGACTAAGCATGTATTCCAGAGATCCAGCTGGAGAGGTGTATGCGTGCATACACATATGCACTCCTCGTCAGCGTGCCTGAACACAAAAATGAACAGACAGAAAGCAGTGTTATGGCACTCCCATAAACACCTGCAGCTCTCACACACATGAACACAGCCAGCCAGTGTTGTAGTTTTCTCTGCTAATCAAGTTCAGAGGTTGCTGTTGAAAACACCTATACACAGAATTGAGACTCCCTAGTGGATAAATGCACTTCAGCCTCTACAGATATAGGCATCCCTGATCTACAAACTTCTGTTATCTGTTCTTTTTTCCAGGTGCTAGTCTCTAAGTACACACATACAGAGAATAGATAGAAAAATTACACAGGAGATAGTGAAGAACATGATTCAATAAGAACATAGAATAGACTGCAGTGATCAGGTGCAGGACTCAGTCAAACAAGTGTACTGCTCAGCAGCTCATTTATATACAGCTAGCCCCTTCTATTCTCCCCTTCTCCCCATTTTCCATGCTTGTATTTCTACAACGAGTTTTGATCCTTCCCTTTCTCCAGCTTTGCCTTCTCTCAAGAAGCTCATCCCTAATTACCTTTTTTCCAATTTGTCCCAGTTTAGCTATATCTATATCTAATTTTGATATTTCTGATAGCCCTTTTGTGCCCAAGATTTACAGGAAGCCTTCTTTATATGGTAGTAGGCAGGATTCCAGCTGGTTTCAATGTTGCAAGTTGTAGCTAAAGGAGAAAATGAAAGCACTTGCTGGACTTTGAACATATTCTTGTCAGCTTCACTACTGCATCTTTGAACCTCTGAAAATCATCCAGCTTTCATCCAGTTTTCCTTTGACCATTCTGGAAAGACTATATTTTCTTCTACTTTGTTAAATTTCAATTTACTAATTCAGAAATTGTAAGTTTTAGAAGGAATATGTACATTAATAGCAAAATTGTACTTGTCAAGTTTCTGAAAGATTGTCCAGAAATCTCACTTTTGTGGACAGGGTCTATATTCTTAATGCTATCATCTGACGGTCACCTAGCTATAAATTCTGAGTCAGTTCCAAGGCTCCTGGTCAGACTAGTGCTCATATTCTGTTCTGTTTTTACAGCTAATTTTAAAAGTGTTTTAGAACACCAGAGGTGCTCATAGATGTTAGGGTAATTATAATATGCATACTGTCATAAACTGCAGAGCCAATGGTTCTTGCTAATACAACTGAGATTTCATTTTTGAAGGCAAAAAACAAACCTAGGCAAAATTCACTTACCTGTAGAAAAATCTTTGCACTGCAGAAATGTTGCTAATAGGCAATGAGCTCAAAACAGAAGAGGTTAACATCCATGTCAGTGTCTGAAATATACCAAACAGATCTTAACAGTCCTGGCAAGCTCCAGCTGATTCCTCACACACCCTGTCTACCCATGGGCCTGGGATATCCATTTCAACCCAGAGCTGGTGAGATTGTTTCAGGTGTGCCTGTCTTCAGCTGTGTCTCCTGGATGGACTTTTCAGATCTGCACTGCAGTAAGCTTGTCTCCTATTACCTGGATGGAGTCCATGGATGGACTTCTCAGATCACTATTTGGTAGACTCATGCTACTGGTGTGAACTGATTCAAGTCTTGGCTCAATGCTTGGCAGAAAAGTGCCAGAGGTCTGTTCATAGGCCTCATTACTGGCTTTGGTGCTGGTTTTGATACTACCTGCCGCACTCAGGCTCTGCAACACAATTCCAGTCAGGGGGTACAGACACCCCTGGGTCTTTATTTTCCTTGTCTCAGCGCTGAGGGAGCTGTCAGATCTCTGAGCCTAACACCATGGGTGTTGCCCCCCAGCAGTGGAGTGCCTTGCCCTCGTGGCTTCCCCAACATGACACCTGATCTGCCCATAAAGCCAAAACATTGACCAGCCCCAGGAACCTGAGTGAGCCCTCTCTCCCAAGCCTCCTCTGGGCAGCATGAACACTGCCCTCTCTCTCTCTCCCCAGGGCACATCAGGAACAGTCTGGATGCTCTGTTGTTCCTGCGATGGTCCTGACAGCTTCAAGTTCCTAGTGTCATATCCCTGGCCCAGCCTCAAGATTCTACCGCACATCAACTCCAGGTTCCCCACCCCAAACTGAAGCACTGTTTGTTGTGGCCCTGCTGTAACACCATGGCCATGCTGTGATCCTGACATGACTCTGAGCTCCATTCTGAGGAATGTCCTGTTCCCTGTTCCCTGCCCTTCCCCTACATCCCCTGAAATAGACCACTGATGTCCCATAACAGTCTGATTACTGTACAGTACATCCCTTCTAAGCCCAGATCCTTGTTAGGTGAGAGGACTATATTTGTTCAGGTGAAGAGGAAAGGGTGTGGGAGACAGCCTAGGGACACTGCAGTTTGAGTTTGGGGTTTTGCTGTTATTTGTATGATTTCCTGTTTGTACTGGTTCACTTTCGGTTCTATTGTTATCCTCTCCATGTGGCCGGCCACATGGCTTCTATAGGCGGCACCATATTTTACAGCCCACTGAGCCAGCCCTGCCTCTATCCTAACCCTGTTGGTTGTCTCCCCTGTCTTTCCCCGTTCCCTGGCTTACTATTGGTTCCTGATTTCCTGGTTTCCCCCATTGGCTAGTCGGGCCATTTCCATCCCTCACCAAGGCTTTAAGAATCCCTGCGGAATTTGAATAAATGGCTTTTCACCCTGGAACCCCCAGGAGTGTGCGTCTCTCTGGGGAACTTGGAGTGGGGACTCAGTCACCCCCTGTCAAAATGGAGTGTGTGTCAGGGCCCTGAGGGCACTAAAAGCAGTCTCTCTCCCTACCCAGCCTCCAATGGGGCCTCCTCCTATCCCTGCCCATGGCCCAGGACCCCATTTTAGCTCAGATGTGGTCATCAAGCCCTAACTAGAGCTATGTTATAGGTGTGCTTTTCTGTAGCCCTGTCATCTGGATGGACTTTTTGGGCCTAGCATCCCAGGTGGTACATCTACAGATCTATAACCTCTGTACTTTAGACCCCTAATTTCTTATATGGATCTCTTGGACGTAGGCTACAGCTTGTGTCCAGCCCTGCCTCCTGAATAGGCTCTGGATCTATGTAATATCTTGTTTCCAGCCCTTTCTCTGGTGCCATCTTCTGCTGCTCTTAGCTGGATACTCCACATGGACCTGGACCTGATCCACCAGTAGCACGTTATGTTTGAGATTGTTTAGCTTCTGGATTAAAACAAGTTCCTTTACATTAGCAAACAGGATTGAAGCTAGTGAAGACTACATAGGAAATTGTCTGGTATGTAGACATTTATGGTATCCAAGTTGAAATCTCTAGCTTATTGTCATTTCCCTTCCACAAGCTAATTTAAGTAGAACACTGAAGGCAGATAGTTGTTTTATTTTAAAAACAAAGAAAGAAATAAACAAACATCAGAAAAGATGAAATTATACGCAAAATGGGCCATAAAATGTTGATACAGTCATTTTTTCCCTTGTTGTACACCAGCCATCTCTTTTAATATTCTTTTTGAAGTACTTTTTATCAACTCACATAAAAAACCTCCAAACATTGCAATTATATTTGAAGGTAATGAGACCCATCCTCCCTATTCATCACCTCCTCCCAAAGGAAATAAGGAACACGGAGATCAGATGTTACTCACAGCTTGTCTAACTACCAACATAGGATATTACTAAAGCGTTTTTACCAGAACTACCTAATGCATGATGGAATTCATGTGTTTCTTGTTATTGGGACAATTTACTAAGAATCAGATTGAAATTAAGGATACTTCCAGTATAGAAATACTGCTTTCCACAAGTAATGTTGGCTTAGACATTCTGTATTTCATGTATGTGTTTTCCTAAACTTAAGAAAGAAAAGTCTAAGAACATCAGTAAAAGAAGTTCCCATGTCTCGTTTAATATACATGGCAGTAGACATTCTTTCATGATTTAATATATAATTTACCAATCTATGGATATGTTCATATTTAAGATGTTTAGAATTTCAAGGCATATACTATAGGGAGAATTTACTACAACTGCTATGTGAAAACACAAGACTTTTCCTGTTCTTAGTTGCACAATGTTCACACTCTAATGAGGTAGTCACTCATCCTGCATAGATGAACTTTTCTGTCACTCAGATTCTTTACTATAAGAAATATAATTGGCTATTCAGACTTCCTGAAAGTAGGTGAAACACCACATACTTCAATCGGTTTTTCCCACAGACAAATACAGATGGGGCTAAGGGAAATGAAAGACAGAAAAATAATGTTATCTGTATTGCAATCTTTTTATTCAGTTTTCAGTCTGACCGCAGCTTACACTCTGCAGTCAATTGAAAGATTAGTTCTAAAGCACAGCATCACTTATTGAAGGTTATGATCATGTTCTTTATAAAAAACATCTAAAAATATAAAAGGGAAGATTGCTTCAGAGTTGAATTTTAAGTTCTTTGACTTTATTTAGGGATACATACCATACAAATGAGCTCCTATGAGTTAAAGTTATTATAAAATAGAACACGCATTTTTACTGCATACAAGAGATCTGATTAAAATCATTGTGACCTTTACAGTTCTTGCTCAAAATGACCAAAAGCTTTGCAATTATATTCAATTTTTAGATCTTGTGCTACAGCAGCTCCTTCAAGAAACTCCAAGAACTTTATTACATTATAGTTTTTCTTTTAAAACAAGAAGAATAGTGTATTTTTTTGAAAATGGAGGCTATTGATAATGAAGACAGTGCAGGGAATCATTACAAGTTTTTAAAATTGAGTTTGATTTTAAAGAAGGCAGTTGATTTGCATTTTATTTGGTGTTGAGGACTAAACAACTCATTTGTATTTTCTAAAGAAAACTGTGCATAGATAAAGTCTGTCTAGTTGAAGACCAGTCCTGAGAGAAATAACATAATGTTGGTATGATGGCAAAGCTAATAAAAAAAATTGAATCATTCAGATTCTTCTATCTGCAAAGAAGGTGTAGCCTTTGGGTATCTGCTAATTATTTCAATGACTAACTGATATAATGCTTATATCAATGACAAATGAAAGACACAAGTTCTGAGTGTGTAATGTTAAGAAAAGATGTACAAGTATATGAAGGGAGATGAGATGAAAAAAGTAAATCAAACCAATCAGTAGCTCAGTAATATTGCTCAAATTATATCAATGTGTGGACTTACAGTTCATTTTAAAAAAAAAGGAAACATTAGATAGTCAAGTCCATATGCAGCGACATTGTTATGTGCAATGTCCTGAATTCATGTCTTTTAGCTGTTCTTCAATGTGTTTTTTTACTACTTTTACAATTTTATACTTCAGAAAGAACTGAAACTTGCAGCAGGTAAAACTTTATCTCTAGTTAACTGAGATCCAGCAATTTCTTCAGTTTATAAAAGACTTTAATGTACTTTTTTGATTTTTGCACAAAATAATCTAAATGATAGTAAATAGGGTTTCGAATCTTTCCTGAGTGGTGTCTAGTTCCAACTTTTGAAGAACCCTTTTTAAAGGATTCCATCCATCATAAAATGTAATAAACCCGTAAAAAATGCCTCAATATTAATCTGTTTTCTAAAATATTCCTCATTTTTCCTCTCCATAAAAAAACAGTGATCTTGAATTCGATTAGGTATGGTAACTGTTCCACTCCTGTACTCCTGCTTTGCTACATAGCACACAGTAGACACTGTTGATGATTTAATGAAGCTGGTGGAAAACAAAGTAACTGATAACCATATATCAATACTAGTCGCTACTAATCACTGTTCTAAAAACTAATGTAAAGCTAAGTATAGGATTCAGGATTAGTTACATTTCAATTGAATGAAAAAAGAGCTGACAGTAAGTTTTCTATTCCCTGCCCTTCAAAGATAGAATACATAGCCTTGTGGTTCACCTCTGCAGCTGGAAGTGTGCAATTACAAATTAATTTCAGTATTAATTAATCATTTATTTGCATTATATTCTTCTCAATATTAGCAAATGGACTGATATCTGCCTTCCAAAGCACTGAGTTATACAACATAAAGTAACAATTAACATTTTATACTAACTAATCATACCAGAAGTACTCTGTAACACACAGATGGTTCAGAAGGTAATGACAGATAAAGGAAAAAAAAAGATATTAATAAATGAGATAGGCAAGTCATGAATTGTTTGAATAACTTCAAAGTGTAGCCTGAGCCAAATCAAAAATCTCTGTTATTTCATGGTATAAGGATTATTCCTTCCTTCTTTACAAAGCAAAGGAGTAAAAGGATTAGGATAGTAAAAGGTTGTGATAATTTTTACACAATAAGACAAAGACATTTTTGCAGATAATCTTTTCTAAATGAGTCAACAACTTCTCCAAATAACCTATTGAAATATTCCTATAACAGAACATCACACGTTTAACTGCAGTAACAGATTCTTGGGAGACAAAAGTGCAGTTCAGACTTTCAAGATTCACACATAGTTAAAATTATGATCCATTTTCAGGTTATCATCCCTGCTTTGAGCAGGCAGACGAGATAACTCTTTCAACCTAAATTATTTTGATTTCATCTTTTGAAATCTAGGGTTATAGTGTAGGCACAATGAAGCAGCATGAAATTCATGCAGCATTTTTGTAACACTATAGGTGATTTCTTGTAATCTCTTATAGCTGTGAAAGCAAGGTGAAAGGTTTTCTTTTTTTGCCCTTGAATTTTATACAGGATGAATATTACTTAATATATAACAAAAGCTTTTAAGAAGTTAAATACATCTTTCCATCAAAATTACTTTTAATAAGAAAGAAGGAGTAACATAAGGTTTGACTGAAAAGGGTATTTTGTTCCTACATTGAGAAAACAACCTATAGCCATCATTTACTAACTTTTCTAAAATATGTATATATTTATCTTTTTTTCTCTGATGCTTTTCAGAAGAGAGTTATATTTATTGTTCATTAATTACTTACCATACTAAAAGAATATGTTAGATTTTCTCAAACCTTGCTGAGATTAAGCGGTGAGCTTATTCATGAACCAATCACATAATAAAGTAAATTCAAATTTCTGGTATTATCCACAGATTTCCACAGGCAAAATGAGTTTTTTAATTAGCATTTCATACTAAATCTTTCTTATTTTAATGAGAATCTCCAATCAAATAAGAGGAATTATTTGTACAAATAAGATAAATACAATTTTCCTTCAGTGAGTGAACTAACACCAGGAAGCACGATAATATATCTGTGAGAAAAAGGAAAAAAAAATCTGAAAACTGAACTCAATATTTCCATTCTAGATTTAATTTAAGCATAATTATTTTTTGTAGTGTTGAAGAATTTAATGTCAAACATAACTTTATTAGCCAGATCAGTATCTACTTATGTAAAATTTGAGTATTATTTCATCATGTATTGATCCCTAGAGATTTACCTCAAGATTATCAGTTCTGCTTTTTATTTACTTTTCATTCAGAAAGACACAGAATAAACACATCAATAATGCAGGGCAAATAAACCAACAATCTCTCAGAAGCTTCATCGCTTGTGTCTTCTGATTTTGATAGCAATTTCATGTTATTTTCTTACACCCAATCCCAGTACAGAGTACTGTATTTACAAAACACAGTGGTTTTAGCATTGCCATATATATATATACAGCAATGTTCTGAAATCAAAATACTTTATGCAGGCTGTTCTACCTCAGGACAGTTGCATCTCAAATCATTATCACTAATGCAGCAAGTAGACACAAAAGGATTTCTGATTGTATAGCAGGTCATGTAATCATGTTTATCTGGTTGTCTTCAGAATTTACTCTAGCATTTTCATAATCAACAAAAAACGGGAGTTCTCTTGCAGCTTGTGTTTCTACAGCAGCTGCGTTCACATCTTTGAGCTATATTAGGTGTTTGTAAAATAACAGATCTTCTCTTCACAGTTTATTTTGTGATCAAAATCACTTATATTCAGTACATCTCTTTCTGCTTTCTGTGTAATTATTCTTCTCAGAGGTGATAACTAGCTAAGATTTTGTATAGATATTTTGTGGATCAGGAGAAAGTATTTTCACAGCCTGTAGAGTAGTATGAAGTTATGCATGTCTGCTCTGAACAGAAAATATAAAGTAACATGCAGGAAGTACTTATAACTGCTATAAATGTTTTGAGTACAGTTCCACCAGAAGTCATCATCTGTAAGTTTTCTAGTCTGGGCTAACAAATCACCTAGACAGACTGATTGGAAGTAATTTAAAAGAAGTTACCGGTTATCAAGTTTGGGTGTTAAGAAATATTCAGAATAAGTAGCATGGAAAATCTAAAGAGACTTTCTTTTATGTAACTGGACTGACTTTCACAGCAAATGAAATCTAAAGTTGACAAATACGCAGCAATACATAATGATAGGAAAACCACTGCTCTTAACATGATAAGACTGTATGGAGAGACAATTTTCAAAATGAGTTATCTTACAGACCCTATGTTAAGAAAAGCTAACAAAATATTTTTGATTGTATGAAAACTATTTGTAATTATTTATTGAATAACAAATAAATACATGTATTTCACAGAAGAAAGTGTATTATAAAAGCATGTGTTAATAAGCTACATACATAAAACCAGAAAAATATGTCAGTTTTTGAGCTGGCTTCCGTGTTGTTTAGCTATATTTCTAGGAGTTCACTACTAAAATTTATTTATTGCAGTGAGGTTGAACAGCTGTTTTGACTAGTATCTATTTTTTAGTTCATTAAGTAAACAAAATCATGGTGAGTTATGCAAATATCTGATTCTTATTATTTCAGTTAATACAGAATATCTATTCTAAAATGTCTATGCTTCCTCTCATTTTCAGTTCCAGTTTTAAATGAAGTAAGTTCTATTCTAGAAGAAATTGAAAGAGTTTTTTCTTGGTGATCAGATGCATGCATATGAGGTGTTATGTCTTTAGTAATTGTATGAATTCAGATAGAATATTGACTTTTCATGGTTTGTGGTTCCCTGGCTGTCCTCCAAATTTTACCTTTGTCTTTAAATATTAGATTTATTCCTCTACTTGAACAAGGAATATCAATATCAATTTATGAACACAAAATGTTCTTACTGAATATTTACTATGGGTAACATTTATTTTTGGAAGAAAAAAAGACCAACAAAAAACCCAAACCAGAATGGCCAATATACTTGAAGATTTGTTTGATTTGGTTTTGCTGTCTAAGGGATAGAAAAAGGCCTATACTCCTTCTGAAGTATTTAAAAATTATTTTATGTCATGTTGTTTTCATCAGAAGAAATATATGTATATAATAAAGTATTATATATTATATATAACATTCAATTCAGTGTTCTGTAAAGTTTATTTTGTTGCCTGCTATAACTACTGTTATCTTTCAGTGATTTATTGTCTTCTTTTCTCCTGAAAGTACATGAAAGCCACTTCAAATGTAAAATGTACACACATATTAATGAGCAGGGGGCTGGAACACCTCTCCTATGAAGACAGGCTGAGGGAGCTGGGATTGTTCAGCTTGGAGAAGAGAAGGCTTCAGGGGGACCTCCTAGTGACTTTCCAGTACCTAAAGGGAACTTACAAGAAGGCTGGAAAGGTCCTGTTTGCAAAGGCCTGTAGTGACAGGACAAGGGGCAAAGGTTTTAAATTGGAGAAGAGTAGATTTAGACTTGATATTAGAAAGAGGTTCCTCACCACAAGGGTGCTGGAACACTAGAACAGGTTGCGCAGGGAGGTGGTTGAGGCCCCATCCCTGGAGGCATTCAAGGTGAGGCTTGACAGGGCTCTGAGCAACCTGATCTAGTTGGGGATGTCCCTGCCCAGTGCAGGGGGGTTGGACTAGATGACCTCCAGAGGTCCCTTCCAACCCAAACTATTCTATGATTCTATGATATGCAGTGGAGGTACAGTTGTTTAAAATAGAAGTGCAGTATATTTTCTAATATATTCACAAAGCTAAAGTCTAGTCTTGAGATAGTGCACTGCATGTGAGTGAACAGAATAAACATGTAGGGTGATTCTCTCTGAATGAATTAAGGCTTGAGTTTTATATTTTAAAATGCATTTTTTCTATAGTTGCGGTCCAGTCATTTCAGAATTACTTTACTCTCAGTTTCCCTGCTACTTTCCTGTAATTAGTGATTTATCTCATGCTGCATGCCCAGTATACCATTTATTGGTGCCAGCCAAATTCTGTGGACATTTGTTTCTCAGCTCTTTGGCTAGTAGCCCCTTTCCAAACAAGCTTATAAATAATAATATCTCGGATCAAGATACAGCTTTAGTTATCCCAGGGTATCCTTTCTTCTATTGTTTCATGCAATTTAAAATTGACTTAATCCCTAATGTCTTTAAGTTTGACTGGGAATAAACCAAGTGTCAGGTAAAATTTTTGATGCTGGAATGATCTGAATCATGACTGTGGTAAGAAAAAGAAACATTCTTCTGCAAACAAGCAAGATACACTACTAAGTCTGAATCTCAGTCATTGGTAAATCTACGATTCTTAAGGTGCGCAACAAATGGACAAATGCTTGAACCACAAGCATTTTTATGTTCCTTAGAAATTATTTGAAGAAGGTTTTCTGTATTCTTAAGTGGTTTTGAATAACTCTAAACTTTTTTTCCAATTGAAAATTTCAAGTAAATTCACTAAGAGCTTATATTAAGAGAACGACGTTTAGATATGCACTTTTTAAAACAGAATTCAAGTAATGTCAGTTCAGAGAACAGATGGAATGAAAAATGCATGAACACAGGATTTCTGGCCAATTTGTGATTTATATGTTTTCTGACAAGTTACTAAAACTAGATTATTGGGTAAATTTGCTTTTTGGCACACACATCCAAAATGAAATACTCTCATTAGAACTGCTAAATACAAGGAGCATTTTCTTCTATTATTTAATTGCTGACAATATTTACAGTGTTAGGCAATATGAAAGAATTAGTCCAAATTTGTAACTGTACAAGCAATTGTTTTGAAAGCCTTGATAGCATGGTGAGGGTTAGCTCTGAGAAAGTAGATTCCTGTCAGAGACTCTAGGCTTGTTTCTTCCAAACTCAGAAGAGTCCTGAATTTTTTTAAGGTTAGAACAATCATATTTTATCCACATTACATTATATTTGCTCATGGAACACCTCTGAGACCCTCTAGATGCTTTCCTGTACCTAATCTGCAATTACTATTTGTTGTTTTTTTTTCCTGTTCTAAAGTCCCTGAAATAATGTAAAGGGAATTTTGTAGACACTAGGCTAATGTTTTATTAGCTTGAAACTACTGATATGTTACATACAGTAAGAGCTGCTGAGGTTGTTGTAAACCAATGTGAGAGAATTTAAAAGCCTTTGGAATGTAGAGGCAGTGAGAAGAGTGTAGTATCACAGTATCAACCATGTCACCTTTATTGTACTCTGTTAGGTATTGTATTCAATAAAGCACAAGAGACCCAAGGATGAGCTAACATTTATCTAGTGTATATAAGCAAGGAACCAAGACATAGCTGTGAACTAGAAAAAGTTATTTTTCAGTATATATTCTGTAAATTCCTAGACTTCCAATTCGGATCTAGGAAGCATCCTCGTTCTTAAATTTGGAAATGTATAGATTCCAGTGATTTAGGAGAGCTAAATGAAAATCAAATGCACAACTCCTGGAGTTTTTAAGATGGAGACTGCATGGCAAACAGCTTAAAAACCACAGTGCTGAATGACTTATGGCCAAGCAGTATTCCAGATCAGCATTTTACTCTCATCACTCCCATTTTTACAGGCAAAACCCAAGGCAGATTTCTCTGCAAATTTGTCTTCCATTTCAGAAGACATCAATAAACTCACTATAAGATGGAGGGAGGGAGGGACGGAGGGAGGAAGGAAGAAAAGGAAGAAAGAGAAAGAAAGAAAGAAAGACCCCCAAACCCACAAAGTACGACAAGGGAAGAGGTTGAGAGATACATTTTTTTTTTAATCAACTTTGTAAAAAAAAAAATCCCTAGTTTATCTCCAAACATAGCAAAATCTGTATAGTTCTGTCAAAGTTCAATAATTAGTGAATAGACTGGTCAAGCAGGCCATAATGCCTCATGTGGGTATCAATCTTGAGAAATGCAAGGTGTGGTTTTACTTCAGATGTATAAAAAAACTTATCAAGGCATATCTAACACTCTATATAAGTTTTAATCTTCTTACTGAGAAGTTGTGAGAAATTCCATGCAAATTTCAATATACAAACAAATGTCTCTATTAAGTATTATATGCATCCAGAAGACTCATCAAATTTCAAGTATTTGAAATAGTATTGAATTATTTCTTGCTTCATTACTAATTTTATTTGTCTGTCATGTTGCTTGTTGGGGACATTTTCAGAAGCAGTTCAGAAACCTGATTTCATCAGTTTAGGGTAAACTAAGAAAATCTGAAATATCTATGTTTTTACTAAATTACTGATGCACCGTGACAACTAGTGAGACAAGAAATAAAAGCATTAATAATATTACAATAACAAAAGAGAATATAAGAGTTTCGGGGTTTTTTATTCTTTTTTTTGGTCATCAGACTTTGAAGACTTCAAAAAAAACTTTCTTGAGCCTTTGAATGTTGTTCTGTTGAATAATTACTGAGGTTGAAAAAAAAAAGATATTACATTCGCTGTTTTGGGAAGATAACTCAATTTTTTATATCTTTAAATAAAATACTCATGTCTTTTCTGTTGCTTTTTGGTTTAAAACTAGATTTACTAACACAAAGTATAATTCTAGTAAAGAAAAAAGAAAGATTCCAGTGACTTTTTCTTTCAGTTACTTATTTTTGTACTGTTTGAAAAAGATTCATATATATTAAAGCTTTTTTAAATTCCTAACTAGTTGATATTCTACTATTCCTTTATTACAATATGATATGATAAAAACTTTTGTCCATATTAGGAAAGATTTGTACCCTGTTTGGGTTTTGGCAATTTTTTTTTAGGCCAGTTTTCTTGCGTTATTGAGGACATTAAGCACCTTAGTGCTATGCTTCTAGTTCTGTGCAACACTACAATACAAGTTTTTTTAACAGAAAACTGCTGGCTTGTTACAGGTCCTGGGATGTAGAATGAGGACATATGACCTAATTTCATAATC
This sequence comes from Bucco capensis, assembly GCA_013396975.1. NCBI lineage: Eukaryota > Metazoa > Chordata > Aves > Piciformes > Bucconidae > Bucco > Bucco capensis. Next base: position 21,563 of record VWZO01017319.1, read on the forward strand.
CATTTGATACGCAAGTAAAAAAATCTAATTGGCAACTCAATACATTTAGAAAACCACTTACTGTGTCACTGAAGTGTCAAAATGTGTTTTTTACTTGAAGAACATGTTTTTAGCTAAGTTGTGTCTATATGGTTTCTGAATATATCTAAAGAGGGAGGCTTGAAATTTCATGTGATCTCACGTACATTTTATACAAATTATCTCAATTTGGAAATTAGTATTTTACACATATGATTAGGTAAACTTTGAGCTAGATAATTTACATCTAGGTCAGTGTTTATGGGTGAGTTTGCTTGCAGCTACATACATGTGTTCGTTTTGTGAGATTTTGGTTGAAATCCAGATAAAGTTATTCAGAGTTCTAGAAGAATAATTTATGCATTTTATATGCAATTCAAGTAGAAACTTTTAGTTAAAATGTATCAGAGTAAAAAGTCCAGTAAAATTCCAAGAAAGATCACTTTTATGCATATTGACTGTTGCTCTATATCTGCATACATATATTTTCATATATATGTACACTAAAAAAAGTCTGTTGCTTGAATGCCACTGATGTTTCTCAGTATTATATTATACTAATATAATTCTCAACTCCCACTATTTAACAAATCTTTAGTAACATGTGTGTTTTGCTTTAGTACAATTTAGTTCATTGATTCTTTACACTATCGATGCAAGATTCACACCATTGCTGGGCTACATTGGACAAAAATTAAGTTCAATTAACATGAGAAAGCCTCACAAATTTTCAAGTCAACAATCTCTTCTCTTTGTGAAATTTGAAGTCTCATCACTGGCCTCAACAATAGCAGCAGAGTATCCCAGGGAAAGAACTAATTTCTCAGATAAGTAGATTGGTAGCTATGGTGGGTTCATCACCCCCTGCTCCAGCAATGACACAGTAGGGCTGATCTCCAGATCTCCACAGCCCTGCCCTGTCAAGTCATGGGCAGGCCGAGCAGGGCCCGCATGCGGGTGTATATCCAAGCCTGCCTGAGCACCATTCCTGTCTCCAGGGAGGTGCCCAACACCCAGTGCTGAGGCTGCCCCTGTGCCTTTTGGCTAACTTGCTGGGATAGTGGGATGCAGCCCTGGCTGAAGTTTATTAATTTATGAAATTTTATGATCTGCAAATTATAATGAAAAATTCAGGTATCATCCCAGTTTTAATAACTTTCCTTTTTAAGACTGTGACTTTTCAGTCCTTTTGTACAGATTTCATGTGAAATTATCACTAACTGAAAAATTTATTGCTTGTGAAAAATGTATTGCTCGTGCATCATACTTACCAATTTATTTGTTTTGCTTTGTTTCGCTCTGTAATCTAACTCATACCCTGAAACATCCAGTTTCACGAAGAAAAAAATAAAATTATTTCCTTGTATACAACAGGAGCCAAATGAGTATATTAGCAGCGCTAATCTAAGAGATAAATTTTGTCAGTAACAGCAAACAAATGGTCTCTTTCATTTCAAGTCAGATATAATCAGTGTTCCCACAGTGAGAATAAGGGTAATCAAGATTTTCTAAGTTAATTTTATGCAAAAAACAGTACTGTGCTAAACATTTAGTAAGACAGAACACAGAACTCTTTGAATTTCATGAAGCTGCCAGTAGTTTTTATTGTAAGATTCTAAAATGTGTGACCCAGACACCCCCTTCCACTCTCCCTGTACCCAGGATTACTGTGGGAATACCGAACTGAGCACAGGAGTGTTAAACAAAAAGTACTGTTGTTGGGCCATCAAGCTTCTACAGAAAGGTTATTGTGTTCATAATAGTCAAAGCACAGCATTTCTAAAAGATGTTGAATTTAGTCCAAACCATCACTTATCTTATAATGACCTATGGAAAATTATCTCAGATCTTTAGTGATGGATCTTCTTGAGCCAAAATAAGTTATTTGTGGTATTCTAATTATTCAATGGGTAATTATAATAATGTTGCATAGTGACAAATTGTGCTCCAATCTTTGCTGCCCAAAAAGACAAGTATCGACAAAATCTAAATTGATTTGCGCTTATTTGGGTGATGTAAACTGAAGTGGTGAGGTTCCTCCTACAGAGTTCATAGACCTAGCCTGACAATTTTTTAGGGCACTACAAGAAGAAAACAAACATTTCTTGACTCATTTTTTTGCTCATTTGACTCATTACTTTGTCCTCATATTTGATTACCTCATCTGATTACTTCATAACACTATCTTGTCTTGCTTCCACATTCGTGAGATAATGGTTTTTAAATGACAGAAACTTCTTTTTCAGGCATGTTTTATTTAAAGATCATTTCCAGTGTTTTCTGGTTTCCTCTGTTCTCTGCTATTTGTCATTCTCTTTCAGAAATCTAAATCAGTATTTCCTACAAATAGCAATATTTTTCATTTAGAAATTATTGATCTCAGCTTTAAAAACCTCATTTAATTAATACAATTACCCTGGAGAACCCAGAAGTAGATTAAGATTTTTTGGGGGGGAAAGAAAATTGTATAAATCCAACAAATATGATTTGGCTTGTGCATAAAAATTTCCCTGTAACTACAAGACAAACGTCAAACTTTTATAATATTTATAAGTCTACAAGTTAAGCACTATTAATGTAGTCTTCAGGTCATTTAAGAATTTCTCTCTTTTTTTTAATGTATAATTTGTTATCTCTAGGTAAGGACCTTAATAATGACTCTCTGTTAATTATAAAATTATTATATGAAGTGCACACCATGCAGAGAAATTATTTACTCTTTAGCAGTCAGAAATATTGTCATGGGTTTTAAACACTGGATTTAACAAAAGAAAGGTAGGTCATGAGGTGAATTTCTGCTTTAAGAGGATTTTATATTACTTTATTTTCTGAAAAGGAAAATGGACTTTTCCATCTCTGAGGTTTATTACAAAGCTTCCTGTGGTTTATTTGTTTGTTTTGAAAGGAAAAGATTTACATGCTTTGAAAGTAAAAGAGAATTTCTATAGATGAAAATGCAAATGTCTGAAGAATCTCATGCACATTAATAGCACTATTTGAACAAAGAACAGTTGTCTGATATTTTTAGAGAACAAAAAAAGAAATATCATACCATGGTCCTTGAGGGTACAGGAATATCTTTCGTCAGTTGTTTTTTTTTCAGGACATCTGTCAAAACAAGAGCTAGAACAATGTCAAGATATTTGTATCAGAATCTAAGAACTGTAAACCTGAACAAAAAGTTGTACTACATTTAGACCCAATGGAAAAGAGGTTTCCTTGTGTATATATTTGTATTACTAGTTCTATCTTCTCCTATACTAAATATTTATTCAAGAGGTCTAAGAGGATGATCTAAGTGATCTAACAGTAAGACAAAAGAGCCAGTTTCATCAGTGTTTAGTAGACACAATAAAAAAATTTGGAAATTGACTCCATGATTAATACATTTTTTTTGTTAGCCTGTGTTTCTGTTCTGTAGCATGTAGTAGTTCAGCAGTAGAATTACACTGAGAGAATACAAATTCACCGTCAATGTCTTCATGTTGGAACATGCTCAGAATGTGCCTTTATGACCTAATGAACACTCCCCTGCAGTGAATTATGCATTTTTAAATTCTGTTGTGGGTTTTTTTGTTGTTGTTATTTGTTTGACAGGATTTGTTTGGTGTTGTTTTTAATAGGAAAGCTTAGTAGACAATCTGGTTTAAATGAGTCAGGGCACCACACACTGTATGACATGCTGGTTGTGTGTGTTGCACTGTGTAATGATACCTGTTTTAAAGTCACAACTATACTCAAACCATAGAAGGTGTAGTGAATAAAAATAAAGTGGAAGATCTTAGACACCTACCTTAGAAATTCATTCCTACTTTTATTTATATATATGAATCACTATTCCTTTGGCACTGTGCCAAGCATAGATTCCAACAGCTGAACTATACTCAAAAAGTTGTTATTTGTTACTTCAAATCAAATATATGATCTATCTCATAACAGTGTATATTGCATATCCACAGTACTGCAAGCCAGTTACTGGCGACCCACAACCAGAAGGTGAGTCACTTGATCAAATAGATATGGCTAGGCTTCTCGAACGAAGATCCAGGGAGGGCTCCACCCACACTCCTCCTCAGCGCCTTTTCCAAGAGATCAAATAGGTATCCTGGATCAAATGAAGTATTCTTATGATTTCCTTCCAAGTCTTCTGTTGATTATCCATAATGACATGGGTGTCCTGAAGGCCCTAACTCATGTCTGTCAACCACATGTGCATATCTTTAGTCCTTTAGGGCATGTGATATGATCAAATAATACCAGATGACTATGTTCAGGCAATTAATTCCCACACTCATTTTCTCTATGCATTCATAACTCAACGCTGCTGCTGCTAGCAATGTAATAATATTAAAGCAGATTATTTAATGAAGATGTATCACCTATTTTGTCACAAATGTCAGGTCTATCTTGGTTATCACATGGAGCTTGACCAGATTTCTTCTCCAGTTTCGAAAACTGCAACTAAACGTCAGCATGAGAATCAAACAAACAAAAAGTCTCAAACTGCATAGCTGCATCACCAATGGAGGGGAGAAAAAAAGTGCAATAGCCCAGTGAAAATAGCAAATTAAAACAAAGAATAAAATAAAATAATTACAGTGGTTACAGTGGTATTGCAAAATCTAATAGGAAAATTCCATCTAGATACAAATATTTCTATACATTTAGTATGCATATGTGTGTGTAATACATATTTTTATATATGAAGAAAGGATAGAGATGTAAACACAAGGCAAAAAAGGTTTAAGTCTCTAAGACCAAAGAAACTCTGTTCTTCAAGAATTGTTTATCCTGTGTTAGTGATTCTTTATGGCTAAAAGATCACTATTATGCCCTCTGTATTAACCCTTAGAGAGTCTCTTTATTTTAGAAAAGTATTTTTTTCATTTGGTGCTGTTGTTCAGCTGCTGTTTGGGTTTTTTTTTAGATTTCTAATTAAAATGCTTCTTTCTGTAAGAAAAGAGTAAGAGAAATAAAGCAGGTTTTTTTTACTACATCTCCATAATGAGACATTGATTATTATACTTAAAACTATTAATATCTTTCTGCTATATTTTGAAGTGGCTACCAGCATAATTTTAAAAGTAATTTTCTTCAATTAAATCTTCCAATACTTAGAAATTATGCATACACCTATATAAGATAATGTTTCAATTTAGTTTAATTATTCCTTCTTATTAGATTCTTGTATTTACCCATATCACTTTAAACTAGACGCTCTGTTGTCTTTATAATTGTAGAAATCATTCAACCATACTCATTCTTCCAATCAACCTCTCACTATGACTTCTTATTCTCCTACACAAAAATCTCAAGTTTAATTATTTTAAGTAGAGCTCCATGCTGAGGAGCAAAATCAGTGTACTTTGCAGCTGCAAGAACAACTTACTGCCCCAGAGCCCACTGACTATTGTATGTTGACAGCTATGGCACCTGAACTAATTTGAAATGTTATTTGTTTCTTTTAGCAAAAGCTTCAAATACCTGCATGCAGCATAGGTCCAGTGGCTGTAGTGGAGATGAACTTTGATAATAGGACTAATTCTTCAAATGTTACATTAAAGAAGTGAGCAGCTGTTCAGCAAATATTAAAGTGAAACAGTTTACTTTCATACCACAAATTTTCTTAGCAGAATTACAAATTTCTGTTTGAGGGTATCATGTCATCGTTGTCGTCATGGCTAGGCTTTGTTAACGAAGATCCAGGGAGGGCTCCACCCACGCTCCTCATCAGCACCTTTTACAAGCGCGCTAAGAAAAAGANTAATTCATATCGTTTTAGTAAGTGAATCAAGGTTTTAACACTAGGTTGACACCTCTTTTAGCTGTGAAAGTAATGTCCCAGAATTCCAACTAATTTGAAGGCTATATATGTACTTTTATAATATTTTATGTACATATAATTTCATGACAAGATAGATAGACTTTAAAGAGAAAATTAGCTTTAACCAATTCTCAAAATTTTAGAATTGAAAGCAAAATAATTGATGTGCCAGTCAATAGAATGATGTAGTAATGCTGCCAGTTTATTCTAAAGCAATTTTATAAACAGAGACAAGACAATGAATAACAATATTATAGTATTCGAGTATTTAAATTAGTTTAAAGAGATCATCATTTCAATTGTACTCCTACCTACTATAATGTTGAATTTAAGGATCTGAAAAATAAATAAAAAAATTAAAACATACTCCAAAGCTTTATTATAAAAGAAAAAAGCATTTATGTAAAGTTATCTCTGAGCTCAAATAAGGTTTGTGAATTATATGAGCCACAAAAAAATTCTTCATTAATTCTATTTTATGTAATTATTTTTACTAAAGTAAAAATAAAGAAAAAAGGAACCATATTTTTTTCTGCATTGGAGACTTGACTTCATACATTTTTCCCTGCCTGGCTTGCAGATGTTGAAATTCAACAGCCTCAAATAGACAGAGGAAGGCAATTTCATTGAGTTTTAATTGGTAACATGATCTAATCTGTCTCCAGACTTTAGGATTCCAAGCTAATATCTATTTTGAGGTCTTTATCACACATTCAGCTTTCCCGCAGAAGAAGCTACTCGGATGACAGTAAATAACTAACTGTGCCAGATTCATGTACAGACAAATAGCTGTGTTTTTATTTACCTAACAGTGTTTCAACACATCTCATCTTTCCTTCTTTTCATACCTGCTCAGAATCATTTTGAAAACAAGGAAGCTGCTGCATTGTTATTAACTGCAAAGTGAATCTGAATATTTACAATACATGGGATGCAGAATATGTTTCTAAAAGGTAAACATGTCAAACATGTCTGTTTTTTGTAAGATACTGATGTAATTGTGCATCTGGCCCTAAGAGTGCTATATCAATGGTGTACCATGTCAAATAAAGAGGAAATACTGCTGAATGAAAATACATATGTTCTGAGCATAAATATGAATGCTTCCCCTATCATCATTTGATTTATTTTTTTGCTTAAATAATTACTTATGTTCTTGATATGGAAGATTATGTATTATCTGTATTATGTATTATCTGATTTTGTTTTCTCATTTTAATAATCACAATATTTGCATATTTTAAAAATACAACAAAAGGTAAATATTCAGAAACACAATACGTATACTCTTTGTCTCTTTTAGTTCCTTTTTTTTGTCATGGACTCCATTCACTATGCAGGTTATTTTAAATACAAAAATCATTTCCATTTGAACTCAGTTCCATCAGACAAATTTATGGCCAGAGGCATAAATGAAAGGAAGGCAGAAAAATCATTTGTCTAACAGACCCAGGATTTTTCTGCCTCTTTTTTTTTTTTTTTTACAGTTCTTTCTGCCTCTAAGAAGAGCACAAATCTGAGCTGTAATATATGATGTAAATACCTCTTCAGCTAGAGAGATTTACTGTTGGTGAATAAACAGAGCAGTATCTGTCCTCAATCTACATCCTTTCAAGTACTGTAAATGGAAAGCATCATTTCCTGCTTGTGGCCTTGATGATCCTTTCATGATTGTTCAACTGAAACAGGCTGCCCAGGGAGGTGGTTGAGTCACCATCCCTGGAGGTGTTTAAGAGATGGGTGGATGTTGCATTGGGGGGCATTATTTAGCAGGGTGATAGGGCTAGGACAAAGGCTGGACTCGATGAACTTCAAGGTCTCTTCCAGCTGTAACTGTTCTATGATTCTATGATAACTACTTTTCTATTCCACCTTCATTTCTTTTCTTCCAAATTAGCACAATTTCATCTTACAGTATAACCAGGAAATGACAAAGAATGTTATGTTTATTAAAATTAACATAATAGAAATGCCTTTTTATTTTAGTGTTATATATTTGTTTCTCTCAAAACAGATGAGGTAATCTTCACTGCACCAAATAATTCTTATATTAAGTTGAATATTTTGATTTTTCCTAAAATGTGGTACTTAATATTTTCCCTATCTTAACAAACAGAACTCCTTCTATGAGAGATAAACGACATCTTGGATCACTGAAAGAATTCATTTTGTTGTAGTTTTATTAAGGAAATGTTTTATAATATCCTGTGGGATTTATAAAGAATAAAGGTAATGTGATCATGTGCTCTGTACACCACAGCCTGGAAATCTTTTAGCAGGCATTTTCAGAACAATTTTTTTTTTAAATTCTTTTTATCATTTTCATGGCTAGGCTTTGTGAACAAAGACCCGGGGAGGGCTCTACCCACGCTTTTTATAAGTGTGCTGATGGCTGAAAAGGCTGATACGAGATAGACAATATCGGTTGCAAAAGGCACAGCAGAAGGACTCCTTAGGAGGTATAATCTGCAAGACACGATTCTTTCTATGCTGTCTTTTCTCCTCAAGAGTGATTCTGCATGCCTTCTCAAAAACATCTGTGTCTCCAGACCTCCCGATTGGAGGCCAGAGTAGACCAGTTAAGTTGATCAATGTGGCCAAGGCTGAGATGTTGTTTCAGGGAGTCCCTGTATCTCCTCTTCAGGACTCCTCTCTCGCAATAGCCAGTGGCAAGTTCACCATAAAAAATAATTTTAGGAAGGTGGTAGTTCTTCATCCTGGAGACGTGACCTGCCCAGCGCAGCTGCGTTCTCAGCAGCATGGCCTCAGTACTTGAAATTGCTGCTTGTCCTAGGACAGACGTATTAGTCACATAGTCTGACCAATGGATGTTTAGGATTGTACGGAGACAGAGTTGATTGAAGTGTTCTAAGAGTCGCAGGTGGTGGCAATAGATGACCCATGATTCGGAACCATATAAAAGAGTAGACAGCACATTGGCTCTATAAACACTGATCTTTGTACTTTTCTTCAAGTGCTTATTTTGCCAAACTCTTTTATAGAGGTTTCTGAAAGCACTATATGCCTTTGCCAACCTATTGTCTATTTCTCCGTCAATCTTACCATCCGAGGAGATGAGGCTGCCTAGGTAATTAAACTGCTGGACTGATTTAAGCTCTGAATTGCCAATGATGATATAAAGAATAAAGGTAATGTGATCATGTGCTCTGTACACCACAGCCTGGAAATCTTTTAGCAGGCATTTTCAGAACAATTATATCCATAAGAATTCACTTCCACTTCTGTAATCTCACCTCAGAAAGAGAGAACTGCACTGCAAAGAGAACATTGCTTTTTTATTTATAAAATAGTCTCTTTGGACAGCCTTTTGGATATATATACACCTTGTATTTCACAGAACTGCTAGTTCTGCTGAAAACAAAGTGTACTGTATTTCAAAAGGGCTGTAATGTAAGGTGATTATAAATGAAATACACTTGCTTAAAATTTGTGCCACATAATAAAAATAATTCAGAACTGACAAATCTAATTTACAATTGACAAGGCATACCTACATTTGCATGTAACAAGCTCTGGATATTTGAAGATTTTATAATAAGGCAGAAACACATGTTTTTAATTGAAATGCAAAGAACATAATCACCTGTTTTGAACATCATCCAGTCCTTCAAGTTAAATATTAAACAATTCTGAATTTGGTTCAAAACCATTCCTAAAAATAATTAACTCCCCCTTGGACACTTAAGTATTTCTTACATTATCTATAAACCACACATCTGGGAAAAGGCCAAAGCAGTATCTTTTCTTGTAAAGTATGTTTTAAAATGAGGTATACCTCCAACAATGAGATTCCTTAAGGTTTTTTTTAAACATCTCATTGTCTACTGACTGAAGTCAAATGACTTCTCCACTGTGTTTAAAACTATAATAAATACCAGTCAAAAAGAAAAAAGTTGCACAGACTTTTAATCTTTTTACCAAGAGAAAAATTAAACCTAGTAGCAAGTATACAACATTTCTACTGAATGCACAGGACAAGAATTTGAGACTTACTGAAGTTAGAAGTGATATCAAAGAATCTATGTCCACATAAATGAAGATAGCATCAAGCAGAAAAAGTCACACCCTCGATTGCCGCTGTTACACCATGTGACTGAGAACATAGATACTAAACTGCACAGTGCTAATAGTTTGTTTAATTTTTATGGGACCTCCTGGCCTGTTGCATTTTTCAGGCATTGAGCCAAAAATGAATATAGGGTTCTCTATGGCTCCCTCAAAGATAAATTAATACCATTTGCTGGGAGTTTTAAAGTACAGAGTAATACACCCTTCCACTAGCTGTGTTGGACAGGCAAGACCCTTGAAACTCTGTGGACTATGCTTAATATTTGCTAGAAATTTTGCTACTTGCATGGGCTGTAAATTAATCAGACTTTTAATTACAGTGTAAAGATCATCTGTGTTTCATGCACAGGGTAAGTATTACACAATCTATATTTTTCATCATTTTCCTTCTTTTTGTATATTTAATCATGAAGTAATTGTACAACCATGTTACACAGTATTGCCATTGCTAGTATTAGGCCATAAGCTTTGCATTACACTTGCAAGGCCTCAGGGCTGAGGCTTCTTAGGCCTGCTCTGTCTGAGGTTTTCTTTACTTGCCTGAAACTTCATTTTACCTAGTTCTGCTGGGTTTGTGCCTGGGGTATTTTGAGGAGGCTAATGGTATGGCTCCTGTAAGAAGCTTCAAAAAGCCCCCCCAGCTCTGAGTTGGACCTGGCTCTGGCCAAGGCTGAGCCAATCAGCATCTCTGTGATAGCATATTTAAAGGAGAAAAAGTTGTTAGGTCAAAAACCTCAGCAAAATCACTGTGAAGCTAAAAATCCCCATAAAGTGTAAAGTGATGCAAGTGCAAGTATTCATTTATCTTGATGCATTCTAGACTGAGTAATAATATTGTCACATTGAAGTAATTTTCCTATCAGAACAATCTGACTGTACTATTTCTTGTGACATTCAGTGTTTACTCTTTTCTTTTGTGACACCTTTCTTATTAGTTTTCTTTCAAATGTAAAAAGCAGTCTACAGTATGAACCTAAAATAATGGTTAAAAAAGGGCTTCAGGGGAATAAGCCTGCTCATTGTTAAGTAGCTGTTTTCTTTCAAACGATGACTAATAAAAATGTCATTAAATACTCCCAAGTACGTGTGTTTTTAGAAAGGTGTTCTGCTTTGTCAAAAGTACAATTTAAACATCAAATACTGCAAAAAACGTCATGAGGATAAACTGCTGAATTCTTTAACCCACACCATTCTTAAAATTCCACACACAATGAAATGAGTATCAGCTTAACAAGTCTCGTTTATACTGTTTGGTATACTTTTTTCCATTTATCTTTAAAAAAAAAAAAGTTCATGTTTTTAAAATCATGCTATTTATGTCCTTGAAGCTTGGCACACGGAATGAAAACCAGCAGCAAAATGCTCTGAAATGTGAAAATCCTACCTATAACATTAATTAGTTTTTCTAGAAGTCTTAAATATTATGAAAAGAACAATGTTTACACTTTTTTCTCTCTGGCTAAGAGTATTAGGTGTTAGAGGCAAAATGAAAGGCTTTTCCAGTACTCTAAGGAAAGAATTGGCTAAATTAATCTGTGGTTGTATTACGTGGTTTTAATGATGCAAACAGATAAAAGATTTTGTGTGAAAACAGATCTGTTTGCATTTTTGTGAAAGCATATAAATTAAATTAGGCCTTAATTACTTTGGATGTTAGGTAAATCAGTCTCTTGAAATAACAAGCTGTTAAAGTAATTTATCTTAAAGCAGGTCTTAAATAGCAAGAAAAGGAAAAGTTAAATTTTTGGAATATTTCTAGAGAGATATGAATGTGGACTAAACTTAGAAAGATAGGATCTTCATAGGATAAAGGCTAAGGATCCTCTATCATATTTTAAAGTCAGTAAAATCATATTTTAATACCAAACTATACATGGCGACAGGAAGCTGTGTAAATATAGGAAGGAATATGTATTCACATTGAATATGAACTCAGTTAATAAAGCCTGAGCCATTCTATGGCATTGCTTTTTCTATGCTAAAGTACTGAAAAATAACTGAAGAGTATTTGTGGACTCTCATTACCCTTCTTGACTGTAGTTTATACATCCTCGACTGATATTTGGAAAGGACAATCCCTTGCAAGCCTAGATCAAACTCAAAAGAACACAAAAGTTAAAGCTTAGAACTGTTTAGTCCTTTTGCATTACTTGGTACTAGAGACATTTGAAGACATTCATGAGAACTGCAAGTCCAGTATTTCTTTCCTCATAATATCTAATATCTTACGGCAATAACCTTTAGCCTTAGTCATGAAGCCAATGGACTATGTGGTTCAGCTTACCTCAAACTAGACATCTAAGGCTTGCTGCAGTTGTGCAAAGATGTCATGAAGTGTAAAAATCAAACACTTGGAGGTATTTGATATAGCACCACAGCTTTGCAGATATAACAGGATTTATAGCAGAGCCATGGGCTTTTTGGGTTGCAGCTGGACACTAGTATAAATACCCCAGGGCATCTAGAATAACAGCAGTCTATGTGGCCAACTGATTAATTTGAACAAGCTCTCTGTAGTCTGCCAATTTAATGAGCAGGGTCTCAATACGAGTGAGTGATTATAGGTTTCTAATGTTATTTCAAACACCCTCAGCTCTCATGGGCATCTGCTAGCACCACAGATATGTTTCTAATTCACCAATGTATCCTGAATGTTATCTTTCAAATGACAACTGAAGAGAGCTTCAAATATCCATAAGAAGGTTTTATAAATATGCATATACACACCCACATCCATCCCACACACACCCACCCCCCTATATTTAGCCAGCTATATTTGCATATCTAAGTTTAGAAATTGACCATCTGGAATTACATTTTACCCATGGAAACATTAACTAGGTTGCATAATAACTAATAGTCTTTTCCAAACTGCTGACTTCTCAGGCAAGGAATAGATTGAGAATTAAATGCTGAAATGATAATTTGGATAACATCTCTTCCTTTGGTTACAGTTTTTCATTGATAATACAACAACAAAAATAAGATTTGAAGCGAAATTTCATTCTAGTTCGAGGGTATCATAAAACAAAATTATTTGTTGCAGAGTTTCAATTTTCTATCTAACACAATTTTCTCATGTAGATAGTGTTATTGGCCTCTTACCTGGACAACTTCTCAAGACCTAAAATCAAAATTACCTAAGCACTAGATATTATTAATGAGAAAAGTAATCAAACAATATATAATAAGACTCTGAATATTCTTCTTGTTTGTTGGTTACTATAAGAGTTGCAATTCAGGCTTTAATACATGCACATACACACACTCCTACACAGACACTGTTTACTAAGCATCTATTCATTCTTTAAAAATGTCTGCTCATAAAGGTTTATTTAAATTTATTTAACCAAAGCTATTTTTACCTAAGCAAATAGAATTAAAAGTTTGCTAGCAGTTGCATCCAGACAAAAATCTGTAGACCATCTGTGACTAGAGACCGCAGCACATATCCAGACATTCCATGGTCTCATCAAAACACTATCCCCATTTACTCTTAAATGTCTGCCTACAAGGCATGTTGACTTCCGGGGCATAGAAACTGGGAGGTCTGGCATGCTCTGCTTAATACAGACAATGATGCATCCTCATTTTAATTACCTATCATAAGACAAGAACACTATGGGGCTTATTTTTTTTTTCCTAATGCCAGAAACTTCTGAAATATCTCCTTTTTCATGAACTACTATAGCAAAAATTATTCTAAACAACTACCATGAATCAGTGTGCAGTTTGTAAAAAACAACAACAAAAAACAAACAAAAAGAGCAAAAGATTTTTAAGCTGAAAAAGTAAAACAAAAACCAAAATACACACAGAAAAAAAAACCCAACCAACCAAACAAAGCCAAAGCACAACCAACCTAAATACCTTCAAATTCTCAAAACAACAAAAAAATCCAACCAAATCCCCCAAACTAGTTAGTAAGAACAATCAGAAAATGGCTAAATATGCTTTAACAGCCAGATCGAGTAGGAAAAATACCTGCAACAATTACAAACTACATACATCCAGAGTGATGCAATGAATACAGTCTTGCTTCAAATCAAAAAGGAGATGTATCATAGTATGGAAAACATAAACTGAAACACTGTTGATGCTGCTAAAATCCAAGAAAGATTGGGAAATACATAAGAACTTTTCAATGTGCAATATAAATATGACAATACTTATATACAGAAATTGTTTTCCCTTTGTTCATCTTAATGTTAACCTTATTCAAGTCTTAGTAAACATGGTAAGTTTTCTGGCAACAAAAATTTTTCTAAGGAATATTTATTTGCTACCTACAAAATCATCACCTTATAGCTACATCTGAAAAATACATATCCTTAATCTTTATAGTCTTCAGAGACATGGAATTTAAAGGCAATTAAATTGTGCATATAATTAAGGTCATATTATATTTTGTGAGTGGGTTACAAATTGTTGGCGTTAATTATGTATTAACTCAAAATAGGTCTTGCCTTTTAATATAAAGCCAATTTCCTGATGGCTGTGGATTTTTTCATCTTCCTCTTTTGGCTTGTAAAATCATTTGTTTACTCTATGCACATGTGTTAAAATAATGAATTCCTGCTGAAATCTGGTGCAAATGAATGTTCTCTTCTTTCACTTCAAAGCTGACTGACTTTTGGGTTTCTGGCACAATTAGTTCTAGACTCATAAATTTATAGAAGACATTGTAATAGGTACTTATAGACCTGCAGTGCAGCAGATCCCAAATCTCCAATCATTATTTTCTCTTTAAATATATATATATTTACTTTATGATGTCCAAATAGATATTTTGCAGTTGTGTGTATATGTATATATTATAATATTCATATTTAAATATATTTTATTTTTCCACATAGATCTAGACTCAGTACTGAATACAGAAGTTCGCTGAAAACAAGATAAGGCTAACCAGGTCTGTACAGAATGCATACCTGGTTTTACGAGCTTCACACTTTTTTTGGGAGTTCTGACAAGTAGATGATTTTATTTTATAAAATTGTTCCTGTGCTTTGTGGCCAAAACCACACCTAGAGTCTCTGACATAGTATTTGAGTTTACATTGCTGATGTGCACATAACTTAAAAGAGATCTTGATATGTGTGAAAAATATGACATTCCTAAGACTGAAAGAGCTTTTATTATTAATTCTGCAATACTTCAGATAGAAATATGTGTGCAGGCAGTTAGCAGTTCTTCCATAAAGCAGTAGCCTCATCCTACAGTCCTATGCTCACCAGAAAATCAGGTAATAGCTCTATTTACTCCTCTCTCTTTGATACAATATTTATAATGCAATGACTTACTGACAGCTCATTTGATACTCTTTGACTCAGAGAAATAAAATTACATTTTTAAATTCTGGGTACTTTATATAGCTTCATGATACAAAGAGACACCATTCTAGTAAAGAGCATTATCTTTGTGTTTCTGTTCCTTTAAACTATTTTTACACTTGTTTTCATAGACATAGTTTGCCTTAATATAATCTTTAAAATGTTGATTATGTTATAAAAATACTTGACAAAACATGATCAAGTGATAAATAGCATAACAGAAATATTAAATTTTAGAAACTTTTAGTTCATTTACTGAATGAAAAAAGAGAATTGACAGTGATGTGCGGGAAATTTAGAAAATGTGGCAGAAAAATAGAAATACAGGGATTTAAAAGAGCATAGAATTATAGAATGTTAGGGGTTGGAAGGGACCTAGAAAGATCATCTAGTCCAACCCCCCTGCCAGAGCAGGATCACCTAGAGGAGGCCACACAGGAATGCATCCAGNAAAGTAACTGATTTTTCTATTTCTAGATTTTTTGAAGGGGTTGGTTGGGGGTATTAACAGACTTCTTAGGTGTATTATATTTGTATCAGGTAAGAAGCCTTAATCCCTTTACTTTGACAAAAACTCCACACTAAATATTTTTTTATAAAAGAGAGAGGAAAAATAGTGATATAGGGTAGAAAAATAGGCTGAAAATGTAGGCTGCAAAATATCTAGTTATATTTGTCCATTTAATGAAGCGTGTAGTTTCAGGTTGGCATTATTTGCAAACAGGAGGATATGTTGGCAGAGAAGCTAATTGTTGAAGTATATTTCAGGCTGCCCTATCTTTGGATAGGGCTAATGTCCTGTAAACAGTGGTCTTATATCTTCTGGACAGGCAAAATGCCATCCTAACAGACGGATATAAATATTACCATGAAGAAAACTATTATGTACTTCATGTTTGAATTTTACAGGCTCTAGCCCAGAAACACTGGTACAGCAAGTTGTGTGATTTTTTTTTTAAAAGTGCATGCTATTATTACTGGATATAAATAAACTTTGGAAAGTATAAACCCCTAGTTTACTGATTAAGAAATACAGTAAGAAACAGACACCTATTAAAAGGATTTTAAATCTCAAGATGGTTCAAAGACAACTGAAGTTAATACAGGTTATTCTGGTTGACTCAACAAAGCTTTTGGTCAGACCAGAAGTCAATGCTGAATGAATCAAATTTTCAGGATTAACCATGCTGTAATAAAAAATAAGACCACTGATATCCAGATATCATTTCTAAATTAATACAACAAAGACTTGATAATGAGAAGCTTCCTATTGTTATGTTACTCCTAGAAAAAATAAAGGAAGTAAATTAAATTTTAAAATAAGGAAAATAACTGTAAGGAAATAGTTAAGATCGAAACAATTTTTGAATCAACATTACAGGGTGTTGTTTCAACCAAACCCAAGATTTAAATACAGACAAATCATGAACATGGGTAATATTCAAAGTAATACTGAATTGTGCAGAGTCAGTAGTTTTCAACATAATGTATTAATTATGTGAAAAGTAATCTGAGAGTTTTAATATTGATATATATATGTATGTATGCACGCACAAAGAGAGAAGCAGAGAAGCAAGATATCTGGTGTATATATATATATGCAGCGTATGTTCTATATTGCTTTGTTAAACTATGAAATTGTATTAATCTTAAAACCTGAAATCTTTATTAATCCTAAAAATTGAAATCTTTCCCTTATGTCTTCCTTATTTGGCTGATTACCAAAACTTCTAAAGCTTATGCACAACTACTTCAACTGTGAAGATTAAAAAAAGAAAAAGAAGAATTATATGACTTTCCCAGTAATACACAGGAAGTTTTAAGGAAAAAAAGTGAAAATGCTCATAAAAAAGCCTAATATACATGTATCCAGTCTTTTTACAGCATGTATTTTTAGTATTTTTTCAGAAGTAAATAAAATAAGGCAATAGTATGGTTCAGATCATGTAGGTCACATCTTCATGAAACTAATACATAGTGACATTATGCCACCTGAAATATTCAACCAACAAAGACCCTTGTCTCTCACCCTCAATGTCATTTTTAACTATGATTTAGTCTTTTTTCTTGATGTTAGAACTCAGAAGATCTGAAAAATTCATACAGTAACAATGGAAACAAATAAAACTTCTCTGTTTAGCGGTCATGAAAACTGATTTAAGGTCAATAACCTACTCTTTGGGTGGAGCTTTTAGATGGTACAATTACAATTCAACCAACATTATTGGAAGAAGAAGGATTTAAGGATTTGATAATAGGGTCTTATTCTTTTTTTTTAGTATATTTTTCTTTCTCAGATACTTGTGGAACAGAGTATTTCATTATGGCTTAACTTGATATTTCTGATTGTGTAAAGAGACTTGAGTTTATGTTCCAGCCTCACTCACTGTCCGCCATGACCCACTACAAGGGAAGGATCTTCCTTCTCAAAGACTGTATAAGTGAGATATGAGATACAGAACAAAAAAGATGTGCTAGACAACCAGATAGATAAGAGTCTCTCCAAATACTGCTGTAAATTACTCTGGTAACTAAGAACAAGGAAGCTCCTCTTGGAGTAAAATGCTGTTTCCTAGAGCTTGAATTTCAAAGACAGCAGGCACATGCTTCATTATTGGTAACACAGGGGAAAAGAGCATAAAATATTGCAATAAGATATTTTTCATCACTCTTCGTTTCAGCTAATCAAAACATGGCACCTATTTACTGTGTAGGATCAGAATCAAGAAGGAAAGATGTGTGAGAGGTGGATAATGTGTGTCAGCATCTATATCAAGAATGATGTGAATTCACTAAAGCAGGAAAAATGAAAACATAAGTTAATGGCAAACCTCCTGATGCTGAGAAGGGCCTTCTTCACTTCATAAGGGAAGCACTCCTCATGAGGATGCAGAGCAAGAAGATGTAAGAGCTACTCCAGTAAAATTTCTGCTGTCTGTAATTTGGAGTTTGCAGTCCTGTGCTTTATCTGAGTTTCCAATCTGTGCTCCAAGGCAACAGGCTTTCATAGCAGTATAGGACAAAAAATTTACAAATAGAGGTTATGTAAAGATGTTAAAATTGTTTGTGTAAAACCAAAACACGACCATAAGTCTTGCATCATTTTATTGCAGGGAGAGTTTATATATATACTTAGTTGGAGGCAGAGTGGTGGGGGTTGTTTTGGTTTGGTTTTAACTTTGTATTTTTTCACCAGGGGAAATAGTGTTGAGAGTATTGTGTACACAACAAAAAACACACCATGTTTATGTTCTATCCAGTCTTGTTTTTCTAATTAAATATATTTTTCTCAGAAAGGCTAAGACCCAAGCTAACTTTACAAGCACTGTAGTTTAATTAATAACCAGATCATTTGTAATATGTGTATTAATTTTTTTCTCTAGAGCTGCCAACTTATAGTTTATTCCTACTGCTGACGGATGTGTTTGTCACTGTATTGATACTTCATAACGACCACTTCTAAAATTTTATTTTTCTGTGCACTAGTCTAAACATATATTTGAAATAAGCAGCACATTAATTCCACATTTTACTGACAACTATATTGGGAAGTTGGGCATGTAGAAAAGGCTGGTTTGTTTTGTTTCCAGGGAATAGGCAAAATGGCCATGTTTCCAGGAGAACTATGTTATGAAAAACATTGAACTTTACACATAAAATCATGTTACATTTTGGTGAGAAAACAGATAATTTTAAGTAAAATTAAAAAAAGTCTGTAAATAATGTAGATTCCGTAAAGTGAAATATCTTCATACCCTGTAATAAATCAAGATTTTATAAACATACATTTGTTGTATTATTTATTTATCCATAAATATCTTTTGAGTGGATACATTTTAAATAGATTTTTATCAAAACATTTCCTGTAATGATCTACAAGTAATAAGCTTCCTCGGTGATAGTAAAATAGTACTTTTAACATGGAAGGACTTCAGCATCCTGCCTTTCCATTTAAAACAACTGTTCCTGCAGAAGTCTTCTCTTACTTTGGTGTTCTGAGAAAAATATAGAAAGGAATCTTTTAAATTAGCCATTCACTACAAACATAGCTCTTAGGCCTTAAATTATGGTCAGTCTTTCCTTACCCAGTTATTCACCAAGCTTTCAGCTATTATATATCAAAGCAGTTTTGTAGTTTAATGTAGTTGAACATTGGCAAGGCTTCCTTTGAGTTAAACTAAATTCTCATTATCTGCTCCTCTTGCAATGTGGGAGCTCCTGTATGTTGTCCTCTTGGGGCTAAAGGATCTGCATACAGGTTTACATATTTTTTCCTGTCTAGCACTGTTCAGCTACAGTGCTATTGTCTCTCAAACTACTGGATTTCCTATGGCCAACAGCAGTTTCTCTCTTCTCCCCACTCTCCCTCTTGTCACTTACAGACTATTCACTCTCTTCTTTTCCTTCTCAATTTTCTACTTCAAATTCTCTATCTTCTGGACAATTATTGATTTTTAACCTTTTAACCTCACTTCTACTAGCAGTTGGCAAGTTAGATTGTCCAATACAGGCGCAGCAGCCACAGTTCCCTAAACAAAAAAGTCTGCCCAACAGGATTTTCCCTCCTAAATATGTTGTCACAGAGATGCACTAATCGATTCAGCCTTGACCAGGATTGGATCTGATTTGGCGCTGAGGGACCTGCTCGAAGCTTCTTACAGAAGTCAAGCAAGTAGCCCCCTCCTTTGCTACCAAAATTCCACCAGACACAAAGCTAACACAGTCAACTTGCAGATCCTCTTCTCTCTCAAGTATCTACCTGAGATTTATGACCACTTCAATATTTTTCTCCCAAGTTGCATATCTTGATCTCTAGATATTCTGGCTTGATATTCTTTAGTGATCACACCTTAGCACATGTAACTGCACAATATGTGTGCATGATAGCATTTCCAGTTGCTGGACCCTCTGACCCCTGGTCCATTGGATGGCAATCAAATCCTCATCCACATCCACACCCTTGGAATAGAGTCTCTTACACACAAAAGGAGTTAAAAACAGAGTTTAATAAGAAGGCAAGAGAGACTGTGCTGATAAATTTCTGCAAATGGCCAGACAAGTGTGTGGGCTAGTAACATGTCTGCACATGAACCAACCCTTTGTATGCTTCTCTTTCTCTGTGTCTGCTTATCTGCTCTTCCTCAAACCTCTTTGATCTATATGTTGTCCTGTCTTTGGCTCCTCCACTAAACATTCAGTAATACATCTTGCACAATCCCCAGATGGTTTTATAGCACCCTATAATGAGTCTTGTACATTCCCACAATCCACTTAGTTCTCTCCGTAATAAATTTTGTTCCATTTCCAAATCCTGTCTGCTTCATCTTGTAATAAAGACCATACGCCTTTTATTGCAAGAGCTCCTGGTGTAAGTTGCCCTGTTTCTTACTGACAGTCACCAATGCACTAATCACTCCTTCTGGGTGCACCTAATGAGCAGATAATTCTATGTACCCCTTGTTCACTGAATATCTTATTAGTTTCCTCCATCAGTCATTATTCTTCTCATCTTTGCTGAGGTCCCTCTGTTCAAGGTATTAGACTTTAAATAGATAGCCTAATAAATCCTTATTTCTCTTCTTCCTTTGAAGTCCTCTTCTTTCAGCACCTTTTATTTCCATACCTATTATTTTCTGTGTCTTTCCACCTCTTAATTTTATACTTTTACTGTCCACCTCTGTCACCTTTTCCCCTGTTTTATAATTTAATGAGTACAGGGAACTGACCTAACTTAGGAATCTACTTTAGCAAAATGGAAGAATACATGCTGAGCACTGGCACACAAGCAGTGCTTACTATCTGGTATATTTGTATAGCGCATTAGGTAGTTTCATACCTTTATCATATCCTTTTAATTACAAAAGCCTGTTACATGTGCATTTCTGCCCAGTAAGTCTTAGTTCCCTCTCATATCACTTGCCAGACACCTGAATCTTCTCCAAATTCTGCTTGTGATCTGGCAATATTAATACACATATTGCTCATTTGCTACTGAAAATTCCTCTCTTATCTGTTCCCTGTATGAGACAGAAGGATCACATAAGATGAAGCATAAAGAATACTCCCACACAACCAGGAAACATCAGAGAAAGACCAGGTATCCAGCATGAAGCCAGTGAAATTGAGAAAATGTCATGGAAACCAAGGAACAGGTGAGCTATCAAAAAAGTCACACAAAAATATTACTTATACTGATGTTTCTGCCAATAAAAAAAAAAATCATTCTAGCAGAGCAGAACACTGTCATATTGCTTTCTCATAATGGTTTATGTTCATCCCATAATGAAAATATATAAATAAAATTATCTTAATAATATAACCAGCCATGTTTTCCTCTTGTTCTCATGCAGATTCTGTCTACACTCACATGGGACACACACAGGTCACATGCTGTCAATCTCACACATTGCATTTTGTTAGAAAGTCTGTTGGAAAAACTATCAGGAAGAGAAAAATCTAGACTCAGTCTCAGGAAGTGTTCTTATCTGCAGTACCAATAGTGGTTAAGATACTGAAAATGGCTGGGTTTTTTTTCTCTAAAGTGATTACCATCAATTAACTGACCAGGGAGAAAGTATCTTCATGTTCTGGAATAAAATTAAAAAATTAGTTGCACTGATTTATTTAAACTAAAGATAAATATACATAATATATTTTCCAACACTTTTAATTAATTAAACTCTGTAGGGAGCTACTCCATGCTATCTTAAATTTTCAGTAGATTCAAGATTACAGATGACCCTACCTCTATGAAATTTGCATATTGTCTTGCTTCTGAGTGGATTGTTACATAGGTGTGGAAAACTGGTGCTATCCTCAGTCATATTTTACAGATGTTAAGGGTATTTCAGTCCTTTCAGTTGAAGTGAGAGTAAAGAAGAAGAGATTCTAGTTTAAGCTTATGGTATAAGATTTTTTTATATATCTTTCTTCAGTACCTCAAGTGATTAACCACCTTTCCTATTTTTTTCCTTTTGTGGTTACATCAGCTGTCATTGACCAACCTCAGGCCATACTTCTTTATATGTTAGGGAGTACCTGACAGAACTGAAATGTCTGATTCAAACATTACATAAGGTTGATTTTAAAATGAATAAAAAAACCTCTAAAGCCTAAGTTTAAGCTAAGGGTCCCTCTACAGTCAAAGGGCAGAAGGACACATTTCTAAACCATGATTGATTTCATCTTAAAGAAAAAATCAAAGATGGTTAAATGCTCCTTTCCCAGAAAGTTTCAGTAGTTAGTGTCCAGCATAATCTGAATAACCCAATTTGAAATTCATCAGACTATTGAATAACTGAAATCATGGAATAAACTTTGTTTTAATACCTGTGACAACTACTAACTTAATTCTGGTTTTCATTATAACTGTATTTTTCTGAAATATGATCTTTAGTGAGTTACAAAATTTTTTTTAATAAATAACTGGGAATACTTAATTTTCTTACTGTAAAATGAAGTTAAATGATATTCTAAACCAAGATGGCAAACACTGTTTATTCTCCTGTAACTCATGAGCACGTAGCAAGTATACCATTTTGCTGACAGCTTTTCCACTGTTGTGATTGATATGAAGAGAACAGAAAGAAGGTACAAATTCCTTCTAAATTAAAAAGACTTAGTATTTGAATGATATATCTCTTGGTGGTATTATTAATAATTTAATAACATTTATCCACTTAGGAAGGTATGATACATAAATTAAGTGCAGTGTAGCTTCTTTAACTTAATGAGAGAAAGTATCAGTAAAACCTGAGAATTAACAGGCAAAATAATACATGAAGTACTAGTGTGTAAGAGTTAAAGACAACAGGGTGAAAGAACTAAAGAAATTTTAATGCTCACCATAAGAAAAGTATGTGAACCTAGAATATGTAAAAATAAAATTATATTTTAATTGTTTCAAGTTCATTAAACATGATTACGCATAATGAAGAGAAGTCATAAAGAAAAGTCAATTAGTTGAAGTCAAATAACCATAAATATATAGAAATTAAGACTGGAGTGTAGAATTTACAGCCAAGGGTTTGATTAAGCATTCTAAAATAAGAAAGGCTGGTACATGGAAGAGGCAGCTTGGAAATAATTGTACTCTCAAGATTGTCCTCCCACAAAGTCAAAGGCCAGATGTCCCAGAATACAATGCAACACTCAGAACACAGTTTTCAATAATCCAGTCCTGAGAACTGTATGGAAAGTCTGAAGTATTATTTATATTTCCTGTTACTTTCTATTCTCCAAAAGTAATGTTTTCGTAAATCTGTAAAGTGTCCCTTGAAATAAAACATACATGTTTATTTCCATCCTTCAGAATAATAGTGGCAGGACTTCAGGAACATGTTTTTCCCCCCAAAAAGCAGAGTTTCTGGGTATAAGTACATTCCATTTTTTCCCTCTTTTTCACAAATGTTTATGTATTCCCGTATGTACTATAAGCATGAGTTTATATTCAGGCTTAAGAGAAATGACAGTCTGTTATGATCCATGTGAACATACAGTTCAGTATGACATTCAGAATGTCCCAAGGGGAAAAAATCAAATCAAACCCAATGATTTTAGTATTCAAAACACAAATAGCTTCAGAAACACAGTGTCACATATATAGTATTATCTCGTCCTCAAAATAAAATAAAAATAAAATTTTTTTTTTTTAAAAAATCAGATTAGATTTTCTGATGGGTGGTTTTCTGTAGATATACTTTTAATTATAATGTTAGACAACATCTCTTCTAAGGAGCTAGACACATCTAAAGGAGAGGCTTGATTGAACATATTTTATTGTTTTGTCTAACACTGTTAAAATTCTATACCTTGATTCTATCTTTCAGAGCTATTTCAGGGTTTATATATGTATCTATATCATGCATAGCATGCAAATATAAATGTATGATGTATATTATAAAATATATGTATTTATGACTTAAAAACCTATGACCGTAAGAGCTCTTAAACCCTCAGTGTTTTTTATGTGTTACCAAATTAAAGTTAAATTTTATCCTTACTCTAACGTTCATGAGCTTTTTTGAAAAGCCGAGTGATTATTACAACAAAAGTCTTGAATCTGTTAATGCTGGTGTTAGAAGAAAATTGCAGCCAAATTTTCCTCTTTCAAGTTTTCAGGCCAGTCCTATAAAATGAAATCTTCCATGAACAAGCACTGTCATCTGTCACACTGTAAGCTCATTGGCTTTGACATCCTATTCTTATTTAAAAGGACTCTCTTTCAAAAATATCCCACCCGTACACCACACTTCTTTTGTTGCAGGCCATTCAAAGAACACTTGGAAAGATGGAGGAGGAAGTGAAATGAAGTTTCAACATATGAGAAGCAAGAACTGCACACATGCATAACCATCTGTAGGCCAAGCTTTGAAGTCCCTGTTTGGCAAAACTGAAGCTTCTTATCCTTATTTCCCCAAATACTCCGGAGAACACCACTGCTTTCAAGCCAGTTCTGGCAGCAAATCATTTTGTCCAAAACAGCCACACAGCAAGTGATTTAACATGTGCCAGAAAGAACTTGAGAAGAGGAAACATGGTTTAACAGAAATTTTGTAGTGAGGAGAACTTCTGAAAAGATTATTCATGTACTCCTTCAAATAGATTTTTAATTTGTTAATCCCACTTTATAAAGAAGGTAGGTAGTTTTTCAGTACATTACTATTTGAAAATGGATCCCTTTTCTCCCTAGCAAGATTTTGGGTTTTGGTCTTTCTTCCCTGGTGCCCTGAGCATCAACAGAGTAGACAATAGATAATACGATAATAGATAATCAAAAATATGATTTGTGAAATGAAACTTATTTCATGATTGGCAGACTAAAGAATTAATTCAACTACCATATGCATATATATAAATAAAACCTCTTTCCAACTTGTTCCAACTGAAAGAATGTTGTTGGCTTTTTTTCTCCTGCTGCATTTCCCTAAATCAGAGTTGCACTAGGAAAAATCAAGCATGTCTACATTCTGAGTGACTGCCAGTGAGAGACTGACCAAAGCTTTTTCAGATCAGTGAACATCTTGCACTGGGTTCAGCTGTCAGATGAGAAAGAGAAATATACTTGGAGCATAGTTGTCTTGTGCGCATACTGAGTCATTTGCTGAAAACTAGTCAAACATACCAGTAAGTTATATCAGATACATACTGATGCATTTAGAACTCATATTTTATATAGTATATACTTTCTGCTATTCTTACTTTCCTAGACTGCTGAAGTTACGTGAACAAATACTATAGCAGCCTTTGGTAAGGAACTATGATTTAAAATACTGCAAATGAAAGTGATTTTATTGCAAATTTGTATAAGGTTTACTTGTGAGAAACTTAAAAGGAAGGCAAAAAATGTAAACTCTTATAGTTCAATTTGTCCTTCTCACTCTTCATCTTTTCTGATTACTTCATTTCTGTCCTATTATATGGAAATGATAGTCCACATTTCAGGTTCAACTAGTATTCCACAGATAGAAGTGCAATGCTACCACTAATAGTTCTGCAACAATTAAAATTGTGATCCTTACGCCATAACAAAGTTTACAAATATACATAAGAACTGTATTAAATTAATTCATTTTCTGAAGAAACCCTTGCTATATCAGAAAATGAGACAGTTTTGGTGCTTTAAGCCATAGCTTTTTAGTTCAGTACAAATACCTTTCCTCTGAACATCCAGAATTGTACATGACTACTATCTAATCTTGTAGGAAAGGGAAAGAAGATGGAGGAAAACCAGAAGAATGAATAGGTTATTTAGAAAGAGGAACATTTCCTAAGGAGTTAATAGTGGGGATGTTTTATGTACCCACCAGTACTATAAAAATACTCTGAAATTTCATTCCAAGATGGAATTCCCTGATTTATGTTGTAACTTTAACTTGGCATCTACACTACCATATAGTGAGAACCAATAGAGGTAGACCTATAAAACAGAACAGCTTGTGCTGAGGCCCTGATGTCCACACTACACAGCAATTTTGTATTTTTTCCCTTCTGAATTATCATAAAGATCCATAGTATCATCAGTGTTTTGTTTTCTCCTATTTCAACTGCTTTTTTATGAAATGGATATACATGTTTGTAGGGTAGTATTCATCCAAAGTATACTAATTTTCACACAAGCCAGTAAAATACTGTTCTAGCAGCTGGAAAAGTATATTCATGGTCCTTTCTGACATTTAACTCTCTTCCTAAATTAAAAATTTAGATAACCAGGAAAAATTCAGTGAAAAAATAGAAGGACAATAAAGGAAGAAACAAATGAAATCATCCCTTAACTATGAAAAATTGAACTTCATCCTAGGAGAGAGGCAGATATTATTTGTAATTTTTCTAAATTTTTGTTTTGTCAAATTATTGTAATGAGTTCTGCCTTCTAAAAAAGCAATAAAAGCTACAAAAAACAGACATGTGTTTGATAAGAAAGTGCAGAGTCATTTCCATGCTTTTCTAATAATTCCCAAAGAAATCTTCTGGGTGCAACAG
The DNA here is from genome assembly GCA_013396975.1 of Bucco capensis. NCBI lineage: Eukaryota > Metazoa > Chordata > Aves > Piciformes > Bucconidae > Bucco > Bucco capensis. The sequence goes on from VWZO01017319.1 coordinate 48,308, forward strand.
AATTATTTTATTATCAACTCTATCAAATATTCCTTGAGTTATCATAATTAAATATCAACCATATGACTGGCTGTCAATCTTCCATCAAGAAAATGGAAAGCTTTAATATAACGTTAAAATTCACACTCTTAATTCAAGCAATTTCTGCAATATGAAAAAAAAAAAAAGATAAATAAAAGGAGGGGGAGAAGAAAGCTTTTACCTACCAAATAAAGATTATTGTAGCAACTGTTTGAAGAAAAAATTCTGGGACAAGTTGCAAAAGCATGAATGTCAAATGGTTTCATGACTGTTTCACATATATGTTCTTTATGATACTATATTAATTAATTCCCCTTGTTTTGCTGTCACTCTTAATATACTTTCACTTCTGTTTTTGACTAATGGAAGTATGCTTTTTACATTAAGCAAATCAAATTAAAGTCAGATCCAAGGAAAAAATTTATGCACAACCTAGGCTTTCCATATAGGTGTTTGATTCAGTATTTACTAATCGGGTACACTTAGAGACTACACAAATGGCAGAAGGCTACATAGCAGGTAATTGTAAAATCATTTGTAACTAGTTTAAACCTCCTCATAAAGTGTCTTTTTGTTAAGTACTTTCTTCTCAAATACATGGCTAAGGAAAGAAGCTTACCTAGACTGATTGCTTTAAGCTTTTGATCACTTTTCAGTATGATTTGATAAAATGTTTTTGATAAAGTGAGAAAACCTTGCAGTTCCAAGCGTCAGTCATTAGAAACACTGTAATGACTTCAATTAGTTCCACTAGGCATGAGACTGACCTCTGTTTTGCATTTATTTTGCTCTGGAAACTTTTCATTTGTCAAGTTGATTATTAAGTGAACTACATGTTAGCTGTCTTTCCAGCTACAGTGGTTGAATTAGGAAAGTTGTGTGGGTTGGGCTTGAAGCTATATCTCAAGAGCATCCTAATGCAGACGACTTCTTATGAGAAGCAACTTTAACAAAAGGTAACACCACGGAGTTTACTTTTTTTTTGATGGTGATATATGTCTCTGGGTCTAACACATCTTAAATTACATCTCAGAATTTTTACATTCCTAGAAATGCCAATCTACTCAAAAGTTTACTTTTACTTCCACTGTAGAGTTCTCCAATATCAGAAAAAAAGAGGCAAAATAACCTTCCCAAAGCAACCTTGCCATCAAATCAAACCTCTACTAACCTTTGTTGATTTTGCTATATTTATCAAATTCATTTACGCGTTGCCAAATTATTAATTTTCTTCAGTAAGTTTTATTATTGCCTTTATTGGATGAGGTCTAATTAACTCATTCCATGGCTAGCAGAGTTCTAAACTGGGATTCTGTAACAAGTGATTAAAGTTATTTATAAGGGAACGTCTCAGTCACCCCTGCAACATCTAAACAGACTCATTTGGGTTTAGCACTTACTAATTACAGGCATGTATAAAAAGTATTATTATAGGTACTATGTCACACTGTTGCAAAAAAGTAAGCTAAATCTAGAAAAAATAATAATCACTTGGATGTTAAACAGCTGTGGTTACAGCTAAGTCATATAAACAAAGCATTGTGAGCAAAGTATTTGACATTTCAATTGCAATGCCAATACTGTATTTGCTCCACTCAATGCTACACAGAGAGAGGCATTAAGTCTATTGATGTTTAAAATTCATATTTCATACTTAGGGCACATAAGAATAGGGTAGAATGTCACGGTGTTTTTTTGTCATTCTGAGAATTTTTTGTATGTTCTAACCAATATATATTTAATGCTAATATACAGAGAAATTCTTCAGTGAATGCAAACTACAGCTCCTAGCAAACATAAGAATCTTCTGCCTGTAGTTAACACTTCTCACACTGCGCGTATGAATTTTTTTGGATCTATGTGTGCATGAAGAACAGGTGCATGGCTCAGGGCTCTGGAAACCAGGTTATTAAATGTTAGTCATTGCAACACTTAGCATTATGTCACATGTCTTCTTAGGCGCTTTTCCCAAATTCCTCGCAGTTCATGGAAAATGAAAGAAAGTAAAAGATTGTCTTAACATTTTCATTTGGAAGTTTAGAGAAGGAAATGAGATCTCTAGCTCTGTTTTACCTGTGTTGGCCTTTAATCTTTTAGTTTTCAAAACATGAAGGCTGCTGTAAAACTATCTTTCCTTTTATTAAATTTGTTTTCTTTATCTGTAGGTTTGCTAGAGTGAATAAAACCGCAACTGTGCTTATCCATTAAGCAGGAAGACTAACTAGGTGTGTAGTGGGTGGCATCACTAAGAGTCTGTGAAAAAGTTATAACAAATACTTCAAGTTTACTGGAAGCTTGATCTTGTCCTTACAGATCATGCTAGAAGGTGTTATGTAGCTGTCTCTCCATCTTACTGTACATTTTGTAAACTTATCTTGGCTAAGGTTTGTTAATGGGGGAGGAGAGGAAAGTGTCAGCATTATCCCTTAAAAAAAATATTCATTTGAAGATTCTTGTCTTCTATCCAGATATACATTCAGATTTAAGTATCTCTTCTATAAAAATAGCTTTATATTTATGATAATTAAAACATTCCCAGACAATTCTGTGCTATATATTCTTACAGAAAAAAATTGTTTGTGGTAACAAAGAGATAAGAATCATCTGGATTCAGTTTATAATGTTGACATAGTAGGTCATATTAACAATGAGAACTTTTTTAGATTTAGCTAGATCTAAATTGTTTATTATTCCTCTAGACATGCTTTTATTACTGTATAATCATTTCAATGTTTCAATTTTTCACAAATCAAAGTTCTGTGGCAAAAGATAAACAGAATTGCTTCACTGTTTTAAACTTAAACAAAGAGTTTTTAAAAACACAAATTGCATCTTAAAATCAATCCTCTATGCAGTATTTTACTATTTTTTGTAAGAAAACTAATGAAACAATCTTATTTAATTTATGAAAATAACAGAGAAAATGAAATGCTTGAAAAATGTAAAACTGAGGAACAACAGCTGAACACTGAGCAGAGCACCCTTTTGAGGCCTGATGGTGTTCTACCTACAGATGAGACAAGGAAAAAGTCTCACTGTTGGCAGGATCCTTTTCTTTAATGTTTTCTTCCTAATGGAATATGGTAGTTTTCTAGGACTAGAACAAAGTCAGTGCGAAATTCATTGACATGACATTGTTTAAAAATTTTCAGCTCCATTTCTATTTTCTATCAGAATTCAAAGTTAAATAAGACTTTTTTTAATTGTTGAAATCTGTAACACTTAAATCTGCTGAGTCAGAAACTTGCTTCTTCTCATCAACAAGATTTGTTTCATATTTGTCAGCCTCTGGATAATGCACAAACATGAATTCAGTTCCTGAGGAGACTCTTAGCAGAAAACCAATACGTTCCCAAGTATAGTACTGAAACGTAATATGAATGTTAAGAGCTCTGTATGTCATAGAATGAAACTTCCGTAAGCATGCGCTTGCAATGGATTCTAGCATTGTGAGAAGGGGAAGACACATAAATGGCCTGACTCTAGGAGCTTAGAGAAGGAACAAATCAAATTTCTCATTAATTAAGCATAGCTTGTAAGTAATGGTGCTGCAGCCAGAAGGCAAGTGCAGTTTGTAAATACATGTAGTATTTGCTACCCAAATTTTTCACATATGTCAATTAATGAATGTGATATTTCCTGTTCCCATAATAATTAACTGTCCTTTTGATAATATGCCCCCAAATTAAGTGCAGTCATCTGCATTAAATAACAAGTCACCTCAAGGTTAGACAAAGAATAAACATTATACCATGGATAATGAAGGTAATCTTACAGCAAAGCTAATTGAAATTCTTGGTCAGTATGAAACCTTGTGTAAAGCCTTGTTTGTTTAAGGGATATGTTAAGACCTTCTGGAGTATATGGGAAGTTTCACTTGATCTAATTTTGGAATAAACCCTGACTTGTCGGATTAATTAATTTTTGCCAAACTCCTCTGTCATGCATTGTATTCTGGCTCTCCTTCAAGGCTTTAAGTGTTTTCTTGCATGTTCACAGTAAAGAAGACTAAAAGAAACATTTTATTCTTGGGAATCTAATTAATCCTATCTTTATAAATAAATCTTCTGCCCTTTCTCAGCTCTAGATATTTATCTCCTGGGGTTTTCATATCACGTTTATTCCAAGATTTCTGTTTACAACTTCTCTATTTCTTCCCTGATTCAGGAAACTTCTTCCGATCTCACAGAAGTTCATGAATTCTCTAACAACTATTTTTCCTACAGCTTTCTTTCTATTTTAATCCCTTAAGCTTTGTCTCTGTTAGTAAATAAAATTAACCATGGACCAATTACTAGTTCTGAGATAAATGGCAGAGCAGTTAGTATCAACACTGTCAAGTTATTTTCCCTTACTATATCTCTGATAAAAAATAAATATTTTCAAATTGGGACTGTCCTTGGTCCATGCTGTACTCTAACAGTGGAATAGCAGGTAGCACATGTTAAAAACATGTCTGGGAACCACCTGACATTTAAGTCTGGCTGAATAATGGCAGAACTGTACTTATGTTGGTAACTTAACTGAGTTTTCGCCTTTCTCTCTTGGCTTTTCTAATACAGACCTACACAGGGATTGCCGATGGAATTTCCTAGATCACCAGTCTTTCTTGTGCTTACTGTCCTGTAGAGTGTCTCTTGGTCAGTGTTGCAGATGCTACATTTCCTTCTTCTGTATCACATTCTGAAGAATTCTACCTGATTGGAACTTGTCCCTGGTTTCACAGCATGGACTCTCCTCCTGCTTAGTGTTTCCTTTGAAGTTTAATGTCACAAAGTAAAGGCTGTCATTTGGCTCTGCTAGTTCTGCAGGACAACATCCCCTACACTGCATTGCAGATCACCATTTTTGCAACAGTAAAACACTGAGTTCAGATTAAGGACTATAATAGAATGTTATCTTTATTTTGGCAAGAGACACTGTAGTAAATCAAGTGATGCTGTACTGATGTGGGGAGTGTTTAGTGGAATGCTGTCAAGCTTATTAACTTGTGAGGCTCAAAAGAGAGGAAATATCCCTTACCCCTCAATAATTTAAGTAAAAAAAAATAAGGGACAAGAAACTGTACAGGATTAGATTCACTATCTAGCACAGCAAGTGATTTAAGAAACAAAATTAAAGAGCTCTTACTGAAATGAGTTACTCTAACTTTTGTCAACATGGACATGGAATTAACAGCTTGACTTGCAATATGACAAGATATTTGAGAACAAATTTGAGGGGTTTTATTATGGCTTTGAATGATATGTACATGTCATTTAATATCTATTTAACACTTTATCTATAAACACTTTAAGTATCAGCAAGTTTCTGGTACTTAAAAAGATCAGCAGCTATTAACAGAACTAACTTGCATTTAAAAAGTATATTTCAATAAATTAAATAATTCAGAGGTAAATTTACAAGTAATTTGTAAACAAAAGAACTGAAAACAGTAGGTTTAGTCAAAGAGTATACAGTACATTTTATTCAACTGGGGGAGGGGAATATCTCAAGTTACAAAAAAAACAATTAAGCTTCTCAGTACCTATACTGACTCATCTTACCTATCAGAGTAGGTAGCATTTCAAAGAATGCTTTGAAACACTGTTTAGTTTAAAATGTTAACCAGTACAACCAGGAAACTATGAAATTGGACTACGTTTCCTTAGCACTGTGTCATGACTTGACCTTCTTCCTTCCAGGGTTATATGAAAAGAGTAAAACAGCTGAAAGACCAATTTTTTTTTTTCTTCCCCCCAAGAAACAGGGATACTTATACTATGTGTAAATGGAAATGATGCTGGAAGAATCTCATCTTCATATTGCATAGTACATATGTAACCATACATTATTTTTTTTTTTTTTTAATTTTTAAGAGTACTAGCTTTTATTATCTCATTTATTAAGAAGTCAGTGAGGTCTTCTTGAAAGCACAGACAATTCTTTTGAAGCTTAGCAAGAGGGCTGATATGCTAAATAGTTGTTTATAATGTTGGCATGAGTTGAGCAATATGTCATTTCAATTATCCTTCAAAAGTGTTGCCTAGTTATTATTTAAGACCACAACAGCAGCTGTAACAGAATGTTTCTCAACTGATTTTCTACTGTAAGGTAAGAGCCCAGATAGCAAAACACAAGTGCTGAATTAAAAGCAGTGAACCAGTAAACAACAAATTAATAAGGTTTAACTGAGTAACAGTATACTGCAATTTACAAAGCGAAAAGAAATATTGATTGAGAAAAGCAAATGGGGAAAATGTTCCAATATTCCAGAGCAGAGCTATGTTTTATTTTACCATTGACAACACTTTGTTCAATGTAGCAATGTTCATCTAGATTAACAGTATTAGTAAAAAATATTTGCAATATTACAACCTAATAAATTTTAATCTTCAAACTACTTTATCCTCCATTAAAATTAATGTCATTAAAGTTTTTATCAGGAGCTAGAAATCCTTCCTTTTCATTCCTAATTGCATAGAAGACAGAGACAATTCAAGCATATTCCAGCAATGTCAGGGGAAAAAAACGCTTTGTTTTCTTTTTTTAGCTTTTTTTTTTAAGGTATCTTAAAATTATCTCTTTTTCAATCTATTTCCAAGAATAGACAGAATAATAATTTCTGACTCATAATTATTTGATTTACAGAATCTCCTTGACATTAAGAAGAAAAAAAGTGTACCTTCAAATACAAGAAAGTGGAAGACATAGACAAAGTAATGTACTAATTTATCAAATGCAATAAAAAAGACAGACATCTGAATGATAAAGAATTTTTAAGCAGTTGCCTGGAACACTGTTTAGTTATTGAACTGATTGAATCAAAATGAACTGATTAAGATTTCTCCTGATAAAGTCTCTGCTATATATTCCTTATCTGAAATCACATATTTCTGACCTACATGATTGCTTTTTTTCTATTTGCACCCATTTCACTTATCCTTTATTATACAATATTCCATCCAATTGTATGTTAAAACATTAATAACAGTAAAACAAATTTTAAAAATCTCAGCTACAGTTCTTGTTCTATTGTATCTTATCAAAATTACTTCCATTTCCATTTTATCTGTTCTGTGAATTTCTCTCTATTTCTATTTGACCTATATTTCTTTCAATTGAATTATCTGTTGTTTGATACTGAAAGAACACTCCTATTTAATTTCTTTCTTCCAACTCTGGCGTTTTCCACTTCCATGTGCTAAACAAACATCCTACTCTCATCATTAGATACTATTTCAATTTTTTTTTTTTTACATTGTTTTAACATGGACTACTCTATACATACACACACACATAAACTCACATACTCTGTCAAAAATTAACACAGCAAAATTAAGTATCTAGAAATGCAATATACAATTGCAAGGACAAGCAATCTTCAGAAAGGTTCACTTGCAACTGTTTGTTGTATTTTGGTTGTAATTTATTTATCTGGGGGATAATAAACTCCATAGGATAACAAGCTATTTATTTTTAATTAACTTATAAACCAACTTGTGCATTGAGTCAGGTGTATTTTATATTCTTTGATAGTGATGTATGAAGAAAAATACCTCACAAAAACTGAGGACTTTTCCTAACATTCAATTTTAATGAAATCCTCTCTTATTCTTTTTCTTCAGCTTATTGGCATTGCTGCTCTGTGATTTAGATTGTGGCACTTGTCGTCATAGAATCATAGAATTGTTTGAGTTGGAAGGGACCTTAAAGATCATCTAGTTCCATCCCCCCTGCCATGGATAGGGATCCCAGCCACTAGACCAGGTTACCCAGGGTGCCATCCAACCTGACCTTGATGGGGCATGCATCAACTCCTCTGGACAACTTAATCCAGTGTCAAACTACCCTCTGAGTAAAGTACTTCTCCCTAACATCTAATTTAAACCTCCACTCTTTCGATTTAAGACCATTCTCACTTTTCCTGTCACTATCTACCCATATAAAAAGACTCTCTTCCTCATTTTGTAAGCTCTCCTTAAGTACTGGAAGCCAAATACTGCTCTTGTCAGTATGCTAAATCAAAACTTTTAGCCTGTTTTATGATACTGCTTTCAGCACAATGGTCACTTCTAAACCGAAGACAATTGTTTTTTATTAGGTAAATTCTGTATGAGTAAAATAGAATGAATCTCACTCATTTTAATTTGAAAATACAATAAGAAACTCAATACTTTCAGCAAAAAGACAAGATATTCTGTGGAAGTCTATGATATGCAGAATCATTTCAGATGGAAAAGGTCATGTAGAAGACACAGCTTGAAGCTCAGTGGATTGATTAATCACTGGTCACATTCTAGTTATTCCCATTATAAAAGTGCATTTCCACAATTTGTGAGAAACAATTAAAAGGCATTAAGAGGTACAAAATGTGGACATGACACATCAGCAGGGAGCAAATACTCATCAACTTAGGAGAAAAAGCATTAGCCGCTTGGAAAATCCGTGCCTTCTTATGTACAGGTCAGTTACATACATGTAACTTCTTAGTGTTAGATGTTATTCCTTAAAGATGATGATTATGTCATTGTAGTTATGTCATCACCAAAACCTCCAAATAAGCCAACACCTCTCCAAAAAGAACTCGCAAACAAAAAAACCCAACAAAAAAAACAAAGCCCAAGCAGGAAAAAACACACAGAAAAGGAAAATTAAACAGATAACAGAACATTTCAGGTGTTGGAATTTAATGCTTAAGCAAATAGAACAATGTGGAAAGCACTAAAGTGTGTTAGGTTTGAATTTTGCCCTAGCTACATTTAAAGAATTTGCAAGTCTCATGACACACAAATCAACATGCTTTTTTTTAATTGAAGCTTACAACAAAATTTATGTTTTTAACCTTATTCTGTTCTTTCTTAACTTCCATGTTTATTCCAATGGAATTAATTCTCAGCTGAGGTTATATATATAAAATCCTTTTCTGTCATTCTGACAGAAAAATGTAAAGGTGCTAAACTGTGGCAAAATGTTCTCTTCAAGATCGTTTTAGTTTTTACTTCATATAAGAAGAACTTAACAACACAAATATGAATGGTTAGGAAGTTATTTGATTTTGTTGGTTTTTTTTAACAAGTGTCACATTTTCTGTCAACTACCCTTTGCTATATTTGACTAAAATTACTATTATGGAGATTAAAACCATATTACTAAACTCCCCTTTGGACTACATAGTCGGAATTTTGTTTTCTGCTTCAGTGACTTACTCTATTCAAACTAGATAAGCAAATTTCAAGCTGCTTTGAAAATATATTCTTAGGTATTTTTTATGGAGAAAAATAAAGAGATTTTTATAGAAAAAGTAGGGCAATTTAAAACAATATTAAAAGTCTATGTGCACATTTCAGTGTCATTTATATGTAAGTTTCATATATTTTATTCATGAGACCTCTAGTTCCTTCTCAGTTACATGTTAATTCTGCTTTACTCTGACAGCCAAGACAACCTGTTTCAGACTCAGGGTAATTTGTAAGTCAGAAGGAAATCTAAGAAACAAACTCTGGAAAAAATACAGTTTCTAATTTTGCAGTTTTCCAAATGGGCAAGAATTTGAGCTTTTGACATGAATTAGAATTTTGCATATTTAGGGAAATTTCTTCACTGAAGATGAGCTAGAGATTGAAATGATCATCAGGTTATCATGTTTCACATCAACATCTTTTAGACAGAAAAAGAATGAGAAATATTTTGAGCTACAGCAGTATTAAACTGATGAAGAAATTTCAAATAAAATCAAGGCTTGCATAGTACTTCTTGTAATTTCCTTCTAATAGACATTGTCTGGGAGTCAAAATGACTAGAGATACCCACAGCAAAAGAGAAGGAACCAGAAAGGTGAAGTCTCTTTGGTATCAATTTACACTTTATCTTAGTCTACTATGATCTAAAAAAAACCCCAAACAAAATAATAATTAACGAGGGTAAGGGGAAAACCAAATCAAGAACAACACCACAAAACAACAACAAAAAGCCAATAATTTTTTTAAAATTAAGAACAAAAAGAAAAATTATGTTCAGAAGGTGACAGGTCTGAATACACTGAGGAAGAGTTTTAGTGTATTTCATTATTAAGTAAATTTTGGAGAAACCTTTCCTTCTATGGGAAGAAAATACCCCCCATTTTCACTAATAAATAGCTTGGAAATGTATAATAAATATATAATGGTATAAATATATCAACTATTATTTTTAGGAATGTTCAGTCTTTCTGTAAAAGATGTGTTGTTAGTTTGTAATGTTTATATACAAAGCTTTGAATGTATTAACCTTTACCCTTCACTGATTTCCTTTATTTCTGTCTTCTGGTCGTGTATTTTTAGTTTTAAAGCCATGTATATCCCAAGCCATTCTTATCTCTAAAAATCTTTGTTTCACATGTAGTATATCACATTTCTTAGGCTTTCTTGTGCATGTATCTATGTGCCAGATGTTCTAGGGCACCTTCACATTGTTTCTATTGATGTATTCTGTGCATTCATTTCAATGGACAGCTGAAGTCTGTGAGTGTATATTGTATGCAAGAATCATTAAACATATCTTCTTACACACAGAATCAGAAGAATATTTGAGCAATAAAGGCACTTAGAGTTTAGGTTGGTGTTATACCATTTAACCAAAATTCACAGTAAATTCTTTTCCTTGTGCTCACTCAACGTAGTTTGCACCCTCTGTGTTTCACCTTGAGCTACAGCTAATGATATTGCTCAGTTTCATGCGATTTAATATAACTACAGAACTCTCTTAAGACATTCAAATGCCAAGGGAGTATTGGAGGAGTTTGGACAATTTATTTTTTTTTTAATATATAAATTAGGGAATTTTTCATCAGAGTTAACAGGTGATATCCACATTGCAGCCCGGGAAGCACTTCATGCTGCTGCAGGTGGATATGCTCTGAAGAAGCTGTAGTCCATGGAAAGCCCACGCTAAAGCAAACAGTATCTGTGATGCATGGAAAGATGCCCACACAGGAGCAGGTTTTACAGCAGGATTGTGAACCAATGGGGAACCCACACTGGAGCAGGCTATTCCTGAAGGACCACACCCCTTGGAAGAACCCATGGTGGAGCAGTTCATGGTGGAGTGTCTTCTGTGGGAGCAACCCCATGATGGTGCAGCAGAAGAGTGTGAGGAGCATGAAGAAACAAAGATGAAGTGCTATAATCAATCCCCATTCCCCATCCCTCTGCATCAGGGGCAGGGAAAGAGGTGTAGAAATTAGGAGCAAAGCTGAGTCTAGAAGGAAGGGATGGGAGGGGAAATGATGATGTTTGTTTTATATATTTTTTTTTCTCACCGTGCTAATCTATTTTTAATGGGCAATAAATTAAATTACTTTTCTCCAAGTAGAGTCTGCTTTTTCCTATAATGGTAGTTGCCCCATTTCGGGCTCATTTTTCAGCATTAATAGTTGCACAACATATTCAGACTAACTTTGCACAACATACTCAGACTAACTTTGCACAACATAGGACCAATTACACATATTTATGAGTACTTCAATATTTTTAATTTCACAGTCTTGTGAAATGTTACTGACACAAGAGAAAGGGGTCAGCTTAAGAGCTTAAATGCATTGTCACTGCATTACTACTATCATGGTATGAGCACAACAGTTTTGCCACAAAAATAGACTGTATGTCAGGTTAACATCATATGCAGAAACTAGGCAAAGAATACTTTTTGACCATGAGAGTACAGGACAACGACTAGGTCTAAAATAGTGATATTCTATGTCAGTGCACTCCTGAAGTATCATGGTACTAGCTCCCACTCAGGCTTACCTCTGCCTCCATAGAGTAATTAGTAGCACCCATTGTGTTCACACACAACAGTGTGTTCTGGAACATAACACTAATAATGAAACAATGCCAGTGAGAATCATTTTAGGTCTTATTTAATCAAGTTTTAAAGAAAATATACTGAATGAACATGTATTCTATATATAGAGGTAGTTATTCACCAAGTTGTGTGAGGATTGAACTGAGCTACTCTAGAAAATAAGCAAACAAAATTCTTATTTGAAGGAGACTGAAGTTTATAGAAGTGACATTCTTTAGGTCATAATTTAAATCCAAGGAATTCACAAACTGAAGATCATTTCTAGGCTACTTTTACACCCACACACTCCATTTTCCCTGCCAGACTGAAATTTCAATAGCAAATTCAGTCTGCTTCTACCAGATAAGGAAATACAGTGTATATATTCAGTTCCTTCCACTGTGTACAACACTTCCTTAATTATGCTCCCACGCTTCCCCTACAATCTCAAATGCATATTGTATTGTTTCCTCATGCTATGCATGTGTAATAAATATGAACACAGATTGTTAATTATGTAGGTTTAAAATTAAGTTTCTATTTTATGGGATTTTGACTGGTTTTTTTTTTTTCAGTTGGAGATGACTATGGTTTGCAGTCCTGCAGAAAGCTGCAAATCTAACATTTGAGAGGTATTATTTTTATTTGTATACATAATTAACACTACAAGAATAAAATTAATTTTTATTAAAACAAAACAAAACAAAAACCAAAACAACAACAGAAACGCTCTTAATCCCTTACCAAGTTATGGTAAAAAAAAAAAATTAAATCTGGATTGGTTTTTCATGTGTGATGAAAAAGTAATTAAAAATAGGTTTCTGATATAATCACTATCAGAACCTTGGCTTGAAGGTTTAAAAATTACAGTGCCATTTTACAAACTACCTTTCATTGCCTTTTGTAATTTGATTTGGCAGTCCTTACAAAGAAAATTGCTGGTAAAATTTCTGTATTTGTAATGTGAAAAATCTTGCCTCTCTCAAGGACAGAATGGTCTGATCTATGCAAGACATTGCCAAAATCCCCATGACGCATGCAGTTCCCTCAGCCTGCCTGGTCTTCTGTTGGAAGAGCATGTGATACAGGCCAAAAATGATAGGAAGCGTCATACAAATAAATGATATGAATAATGGAAGGACAATGTTAAAGTTCTTGTAAGTCAAGACATTATTAATTAATTATTAATTAATATTAATACTTTAGACAATTAGTAAAATAATTAATGTTGTGTTTTAATGTGATGTAATCTTATATATGTCAGTTAATATCAATTATTTATAGCTTTTAAGTACTTGAAAGCAACATTAAGAACATGGAAGTTGTTTATAGGTTCAGGCATAAATAATCACAACACATACAGAAGTGGTAACAGTTAAATAGAAGCATGTCCTACAAATTTGAAGGTTTTTTTTCTTAAATCATTCATCGCAGTAGTATGTGGTGCAGGACCCTCATCAACATTGAAAGAAACATTTTTCACACAGACAAGAACAGAATTTGTACTTAATGATTTCCTGTGAGAAATACAAAAGTTATTGTGTGGCTAGTTCAGAAAACAGTTCTGTTTTATGCAGATTTGAGTAATAAGTAATCATTTTTCCAAGTTATTTTTCATTTTTTAATTTATAATCACTGTCAACATTACACATAGAATTTCACTCGCATTCATGCTTTATCTAGGGAACTATGTTAATAGTGCAACATGTAGTCTGGTTTTAAGTCATGCAGTTATTGTTTTCAATTTAGTTAAGTTAAAGTGTACTGTTCACTTAAATACCATCCAACAAAAGTCTATTACAAAAATTGCTGGGAAGCCAGCTGGAAAATACACTGTTCACTGAAGTCTTAAATGTTTGGATTTTTTTTTTCTAAATGAGAGCAATTAAAATAAAAAAGTTTATCTAGGACATTACTTATTCCCATTATTGTCCATAGTTTTTGGCAGGCATCAGAAAGATAACAGCTGAATGAACACTTACAAGTTTAATGGGTACAACATCTCAGTGAAAAGGTCTCATTATATCAAATGAAATCAAATTAAAATGAAATAAAACGTGTGGAGCAGCTGCATATTGGTTATAATAATTTAAAAAATGGGCTTAGAAAATGTGAAGATACTTATCACTGTTATTATCTCATTGTACATTTATCCAAGAAAACAGTATAGAATTCAAATGGGGGCACGTTGGGTTTTTGCAAGGTATTTCAAATTCATCCTAAACAATTTGTTAACATGTAATAATATATATGAAGAATACTTGCAAAGGACTGTAGATTTTGTTTTCTGCCATCTCCATGCCACAATGGACAGAATTTTAAAACAGAAATGTCATATAGCCAGGTACTGCTTTTTGTAACAGTCACCATTGATCACAGGCATAAACTGTACAGATACCCTGCATTTAAAATCTGGCAAGAGCAGAGCACATAAGATGTTATCTACATTTATATAGTTCTTTTTGGAATAAGACAATATAATGTGAATTCACATTTTTACCAGCTGTACAGTAATGAGTGCTACAAAAAACATCTATGGAATTAATAAGAGTTATCCTAGCATTTAAAGTGTCATGATAAACTCCTCTGTGTGAACAAACAGAAGTGTAAGCAGTTCTGTTGAGTCACAGAGCAGAAAACTCTTTTCTGTTTTGACAAATGCATTTAATTAGAAATGAATTATACTGTACTGGCTATCCAAGATTTTCTGTAAATCTTGAATAATTTTATTAAATAATTTTATTAAATATTGACATATCAGCAGGATTATGTCACATATTGCCACAAATTGGATCATATCTGTCTTGGTCAGTTTATTTTATTAAATTCTGTGAGACTGAGACAGTTTCAGATCACCAAGGAATCAATTCACAGTAATAAAATCAAATAAAAAATGTATTTTTCCTTCACTCACAAGCCTATAGTTTCCAAAACAAAATAATTCAAAGAGTTTAGATAGAATTTTTCACATTGTTGAGTGCGTCATGCAGTTTTATCTCACTAACTTATTCAATGGAACAGCAGAACTAGTGTTTTGGTCAAGAGGAAAAAATGCTTTGAAAATCTTGAACAGTGTAAAGAGTATAAAGCTTTGTTATGGTAGACCGCTTTTAAGTGGTAGGTTTATATCACAAGTAAGCATTGAAACCAAAAAAGTGCAGCGATAGAGAATAAGATTAATGGTATGACTGTTCTTTTCTCTTAGCGGTTTCTACTCATGTATCACTGGCAGACAAATTTCAAGTACCTAAAGACTAAGTACTTGCAAATATTTATGCCAACTAACTATATGGTATCTTGAAAATTTTGGATGAAATTATGTTGTTTTGTAAAATTTGCCCTGTCATGTTTGGCTACTCATAAGGAAGCCAGAATGTAAACAAGCATAGCAAGATTTTCAGAGTTCATTCTGCTCATCTCTTAAAAATTTATTATCATCATTTCATACTCTCATCTTTACATTTACCTTTTATTTTGCTTGGGGTTTTATTTACCAGATAATTCATCATTCTTTCCAGTGCATAGTTAATGAGTATTATCCAATTTCTGTGGGAAGAAGCCAACACTTTGTTGTGAAAATCCATTAAAAATATTCCACTTTTAAAAAAAATTATTTTAATGATTTCTGCTGTTCAGAAATAAATCATCCATTTATTAAAAGAAATATAAACTCAATATTTTGTTTAAAGTTCTGTTTTAAAGATTTTTTTTTCTGTTTTAAAGTCTTCTCATGCTCTCTTTTAAGAAGCTCTAGTAATTCTAGTACAGAATTCGAGAAACATTTGGACAACACCCTGAGGTATATAGTGTAATTTTGGGGCTTATACTGTGCGTGGACAGGGCTTGGACTTGACTAATGAACCAGGTGAGTCCCTTCCAACTCAGGACATTCTATAATTCTATTATTCTTCATTTCACAGAGGTCCAGAAAAAAATCTTCTGAAGTGACCACACAGGCAATTGTCCATTTTCATATTTGCAGGAAAGCAAGTATGCTCAAAGGTTTCAGTATTAATTCCAATGTGGTAAAACAGGGATATTGAATCAATCATCTCATAACATTTTTGTATGTGCTAAAAAAAACCCTATATATATGCCAAGCCATAAATTCCAGAAAGGCCTGTGGCTTTACACTAGTCACAGACTTATTAATGCATCTATTAGTAGGTGTCAGGTTTTGTCATTACCCCTCAACAGAGTAGATTTAGAGAGGCTGTAATATCGAAATTGATTTGTGAGCTAAGAGAGTACAGTGTGAACACATATTTGTACAGTTGAACAATGTTATCTAGAATTATAATTCTTATAATGATAGTGCAAAAATTCTCCAGATTCTTATATTTTTACAGTAAAATCCCATTGTATTATTAGAATAATAACATAACTGTGAGTGGATCATGTTCTGGTCCTTACATTTGGTGCCTTGATCATTTTGAAATCAAGATAGACAATCCTTTACATATTACACTATATAATCTTGAAAATATCTTGCATTCAGTTCTTTTTTCTCAAAATGATGTGCATTTGGCAATCGTGACAGCGCCTCACTATATAACATGCATTGACCTCCTTCCAGATCTGAAGGAAAGGTAAAATGCCTGTCAATTATCATTTCCTCAGTGTTTTGTTGATGAAGCAGCTCTCCAAATAATTTCAGAATAAATCTGCTGAGATTATCTTTCTTGAATTCTCTCTTTATTCTTTAATTCATATCTCCTCTCCATGTAAGTTTTCAGCATTATCCACCTGGGACATCTTTTTCCCCTATTTGCAAGGATGTGTGAATACTGTTTCTTCTGCACTTTTTGCCAATAATTTAAAGATAAAACCAATCCCTCTACCCCACCACTACCTTAATCTTTTACTTCGGCAATTATCCTGGACATATATTTTTTTAGTAATTTAAGTTTTCTCGTTTTTAATTATTCTGACATTTACAAAAAAAAGTAATTTATTTCATTAACAGTAGCTTTGATTCCATAAGAACAGTGTTCAGCTGAAAAATGTCTCCCATTTAAAAAGAATATATCTATAAAAGATGGACAAGTTTATGTCCTGCCTGCTGTTTTGGAATATACATGAGTAAAGAGTAACAGAGATATGATTCACCTTTAAAATTCTTGGACTAATTAAGTAAACAGTTATAACATTTTCAAATCTTGAGGACAGTCAAGTTAAAAAAAATTACTAGAGAAGATAAAATTCATCATCAGTAGAATTTAGCCTTTTGAGACTGTTGACATGCTAGTCTCTTCGAAATAATTGTTCTAATCTGAAGAACAGATATTTAAAAAAAAGGGTTTTCTCTTTATTTCTTCAGAAATTCTAGCACCCAGGCATTTTTTGAAGTAGTGATTATGCTCAAATGGACTGATGAAATACCTTGTTTTCAGTCAAATTCCATCTCTTATGGCTAATTTGATTTTATCAGTGATTCATCAGATCTTTCCCTGTCTTGATACTAGACCCTGCATTTTTATAACTTTTCTTGATAAATAAAATTACCTTTTTTGTATCTAGCACAGTTGGTATGATTCTGAATAGATATAGGCTGTAAATTCCAGCTTGCAAAGCTAATATTCAGAAAAGGATGATTAGAAAATTCATTTCCTCTGGAGATGTTAGGCTTAACAGCACGACTCATGCAGATAAAACCTACTTGTATTAATTTACTTGAATAAGGAAAACTGCTTTCACTGAGCAGCAAGGATAAAACATTTCTTTCTGAGGAAATATTGATTTTTCAGATATCAAGTGAATTTTTGATAATTACTTTGAATCTACTAAGTTGCCCTAAGTAATTTGTTAAATAACTGTATGCAAATAACTCTTATATACTAGGCATTAATGGAGCTGGACTGTAGGCATTAATTAAGCTGGACTGAAATTATGGAAAAAAATTCAGTATTGTCTCTGTTTTGTATGAAATTTTTGTCATAGAGTCAAAGGAACCGAAAAGCACTACTCAGATAGGTGAGACATTGACTGCAACTGTCCACCTCAAAACTCTCCACTGGGAAAACAAGTAAGGCACAGAAAATTGTCATGAAGAGGATTACCAAAAACGTTGATATGCGTATCTGCACAGGAAATAAAAAAGAGAAGTACAAATAATTTCTTAATGCATTTACTTTCTTGTACTATGATTGGGCTTGGACCCCAAAAAGGTTATAGTAAACCAGGATACAACACATATATGTTAATATTCTTGTCCAGGATGAATAGGAGAGGAAAGAGTAGGCTTAAGTGCAGCAACGAAGATATTGATTGGGCATTAGGAAAACTGGAATAGATTTCCTAAA
Source organism: Bucco capensis (assembly GCA_013396975.1). Taxonomy (NCBI): domain Eukaryota; kingdom Metazoa; phylum Chordata; class Aves; order Piciformes; family Bucconidae; genus Bucco; species Bucco capensis. The sequence goes on from VWZO01017319.1 coordinate 66,433, forward strand.
AGATATTATTCGTTCTAAAGGATATTACTTGACAGGCACGAAATAGGTAAATCTGATCATGTTATGAAGCAGAAGTGGACACTGTATAGTTCTTTTCCAGCTGGACTGTATAATGCTGTGTCATTTACCTTTGATCTATTCTATGCTGGTCTGGGAATGCCAGTTTTGTGGAACAGCTGCAGATCAGTCCATGAGAAATGCTGGGTTTCTTTGTTTGCTTGCTATTTAACTTCAGCATTTTTTTGGAATAAACCCAAATTTGAAAAGCTTCCCATGAAGTTCAAACCCTGTTATTGAGTCAGATTTAATGCAGAGCTTATGTCTGACACCTTTTAGGGCAGTGGCATTCCACAGTCTCATTACTTCTAGGCTTCAGAAACACTTTAGAAATCTTCCCAAGACCACAAGTGCCTTGACATTAATTTCTCAGCAGCTAAACAGCAAATAAAGCTCTTGTTTCTATTTAAGAACTTCAAGGAGAGTGTGACAGGAAATCAAGAAGCTTATGATTAACAAAGGGTCATCTTAACCAGAAAACAGACAAAGCAAAATAAATCAACAACAGCAGCAACCCTTTTTTATTAGAGAAGCAGAGCTACATACTTTTTTAAAAAACAGCAAAAAATAGGACAATGACACTGAAGATGGCTTTTATACTTGGCTTTTTAATTTATCTTTTTAGTCTTACTTATTTTACTTACAGGTATCTTGGGGCTACTAATGTAAACATGTAAATAAATATAAGCATTACTTAAATACAACCTCCCATTTGAGTACAGAATACTAGCTGTGAATTTGAAATGTTTAGCTCTACTAAATAACACATGAAGTCCGTGAGTATTAGCCACAATATATCATTAAAAGCCTGTATCAAAGAATGCAGATGCAAAAATGTTTCCTCTCTTCTGTAGTTTTGATACTGCTCTGACCCTGCACAGAATTAATTGAAAAGAACAGAGTGAAAAGCATGGTGGGTTTTCCATTATGGGATATCCACCTTTATACCACTTCAGTTATTATGAGCAGTGTTCAGAAGCCAGTAAGATAACCTAGTTACCTATATGCAGTTACTGTGTTAGAGGATGTTAAGAGTTGTTCTGCAATACACAAGTCTATGGAGGCTTTATCCTCTAAAAGGCACCCAAGCATCTCAAGTAAGAGGACAGATCAAGATGACCCCAGAAGAGGGCCCAGAGAAGGACCAATAAAATGACAGTTTCACTTCAAAGATGATCCATGTCAGGAAGTTTGGAGGCAACCGGGAGTGCTCTGCAAGGATCAAATATCTCATAGAAAAGTAGAAATTTTAGCAGAGAGTTAAGGCTGTTTAGGAAAGGAAAAGTACACACAGCATGGGAATTTGTCAGAGTGTCTTGATTTGGGGTAAAAAATAAGCACTCTTTGTATAATAGACACAATAGTGTGTGACATATAACCACTTAGAGCAGCCAATAGATGCTGTTAATTTCTAATTTTTACCTGTGGTAGCTAATAGAAGATGTTTTCTGTTCTTTCAGATCATTTTTGTTTTTCCCAGAGTTTTTTCCTGTGCTTGCAGTTAGAACAGTTAATGGCATGTACTGATTCTTACCTCTAAGGATGGTTTAACCTATGTTTTTCACCTTTTTGAAAAGGACAAGTTGTCATTATGGTTCCTTGATTTTGCAGTTAGGATGTGTCTTGTTTCTCGGTACCCAGCTGTACTTCAAAGGTGTCAACAGCAATTTTCAACGATGCTTCTGGTTCCCGGCCCAGCTCCTAGGCTCAAAACTCCCAGATTGGCAGGCAATTTTTCTGTATTTCAGCGGGCATTTTCTTCTGTTCAGTAATTTTCCCTTTCTAATAAGGTGGCCTTTTTGACTGCACAGCTTGAAGGGAGGGTGGAAAAAGATCGACATTATCTGTCTTATCTTGATAGAGCTATCCTACTTCTATCTACAAGTGTTTCAATCCAGACAGCATTTATGAAACATGACACTAGGAAAATGTACAAAAAAATACTTGACAAAATACACAAGGATGAACCTGGAGTTTATGTTTTATTGTTTCGTTGTGTTTTTGAATGCCTTTACAGGTATGCAAAGGCTTAAAATTTCAGCCTAACTGTAATTCATTATTCAGTAGTTAACCACAGTGTATTGGAAGAGAAGAAAAAAAAGTTGTTTTTTGTTTGGCTGATTTGTTTGTTTGTGTGTTTCTTTTAATCTCAGGCTGACTTCTGAGGCAAGAAAAATAACAATAACAATAGAGGAGGGTTGGATTTGACATGTGCATAAAACAGCAGAGCAAAAAAAAGAAAACAAATAGGAGAGAGAGTGCAGCAGCACACAGGGTTTTGCATTACTGAAAGTAGTCCTGTAAAGTTGCCAGTAACGTCTCTCTAAATAAGAGCAACATGGTATTACACTGTTAGTATGCTAAAACTGACATTAGATTTTCAATAATGTATTTATGCTCAATATATGTCATTATTCCATTTTCTGTAAACTCTGAGTCAAAGGGCTTTTCAGAACACTGTTGCTTAAGAGTGTATTTTTGTATGAAATCTGTAATGTATTTTCCTCAAATGGAAAAGCCAGGCTGTTAAATTATTTAAGTAAAGTTAAAAAGGCTCTGCATGGCCACTGTTTGTCTTCCAAAAAAGGGAAGACTGTAAAAAGAGAACAGATAGTGATTAACAGTGCAGGTGTGATATTTAAGAGAAAAAAATATTTTCCAGTGTTTTTCTATTTTCACACATATATCATCACCAAGTCCTGTGATTCATAGTTGTAGTATACTTCTTTAAAAGACAAAAATATAATGACAAAAAATTCAATTGATTATCACTGATGTGTGGAAGGAGTGAGATCTTTTGGTCTCTGCAGAATGGTAGATGGTACTACTGATGCTATATGCACAAAAAGTAGTAATGATGTCTAGCCAGTAATGTAGTGTTTGGGGGAGGGGATCCGCCTCTGAATGAAAGCAGTGATAATGAGACTGCTAACACTTCAAGAAACAGGTGGAATATTACCTGTAAATAGCAAAGAAGGTGACAAATGCATCTCCCAGAAGGTGGGAAGACCAATAACCCAGCTGAAGTGCCTTTATACAAATACACGCAGCATGGGAAACAAGCAGGATGAGCTGGAGTCCCTGGTGCAATCGGATAACTTTGATCTGATTGCTATTACAGAAATATGGTGGGACAAATCCCATGACTGGAACATAGCAATGGAGGGCTGTAGGTTATTCAGAAGGCACAGGACAGGAAGGAGGGGTGGGGGTGTTGCCCTCTATGTTAGGAAACAGATAGACTGTGAGGAATTGGTTCTCTGTACCAAGCATGATCAAGTGGAGAGTTTGTGGGTTAAAATTAAGGGTCAAGCAAATAAAGGCCAGCTTGTTGTTGGGGTCTACTATAGGCCATCTGACCAATTGGAGTCTGTTGATGAAGCCTTCTTTCTTCAGCTAGAGGAAGCATTGAGCACACCAGCCCTCATCCTGGAAGGGGATTTTAACTACCCAGACATCTGCTGGAAGAATAACACAGCAAGATGTAGGCAGTCCAGGAGACTCCTGTCTCAGAAGGTTAATTATTTCTGGAAATGGCAGTGGTATCATAATCATTTTGGGCCTGATTCCACCACTTTTCTTCCTACAGAGCTGAAGTGTTATAATACTTATCATGCTGTAGAGTGTTATGACCAGTATTTAAAGGTCTCTATATAACAGTCTTCTTTTGTGGCAAAATAATCTAACAAGCTGTTTTGGGGATGCATCCAGCTTAGGATGGACTGACATCGATGTCAATGTCCCTTTGATGGACAAAAGAAATAGTTAGAGGATTACATTGCACATATACTATTTGATGGTATTGATTTAGGGCTTGTGGACCTACTCCAACAGTCATCCTTGTACACACACCAAGTTTAATGTGCATGTGTGCATAAGCAGATCTTCTGTAGTGCCTTATAACAACACAGATTGCTTCATTGGTGAAGAACATCTGTACTGCTGGAGGACAAAAGAAAATTAAGGAAGTATGCCATGTCCAGTATCTGTTCTTTTGCTTTGAAGTTTTTAGGAATCTTCTTCCCTGAGAGAAAAGCTCAGTGTTCAAGTCCCTGAACAATACAGAATAGCCTAAGAGCAACTAATTTACTTAATCAGCTGGTAAAAAAAATTCTTGCGTGGTCTAGTAAAGCATATTGCAAATTCTGTCCTTTTCATTTAGTAATCATGGAAAATTTATATTGCTGTTCTAACTGAAGGATGAAAAATATAAATTCATTTTCCATGTCTATGGATGCTAACAACCCCTCCCACCCCCAATCTTCATAGTTCAACTTTCTTACAAGTTACATATTTTTAAAATCTTACTGGTTTATTTGGTGTGCCAGCCCAAAGAGGCAGGAAGTGCAATGATTATACTGTCATCTTAGAGGTCAGCATATATCTATCCAGAGAAATTTGAACTTGCCCTCCAGATATTAACATATCAGCAAAATAATGCTATGAGGAAACCTCCTCTTTTCAAAGCTGTTTAAATGTTTGTTCATGCTTCAGTGACACACAAGAAATCTATTTAAATGTAAATAACAAAACACTAGAAGGCATGGCTATTGGCATTAAACAAATAAAAGACAAATAAAGGCAATAACATTTTGAATGCGTGTCTTCCATCTAAGATAAGAATTGTGCTAAACCTCTGTCTTACATACTTACTTATACTGTCTGTTATATAGGATATATGGATTTATTTATGGAAATAAAAAACCACATATATACATGTATTTAACATATTTCTTTGGTAGTGTTTTATTTTTTAATAATTACTTCTATACATTCTCCTTCCAAAATTCCTCAAGAATTAATTCAAATGGTGCCAACATTGAACTGCACCCAAATCAGTGAAATTTCTTTTTGTCAAATACTTATTTTTCATAGTGAACTTGAATCAGGAGAGCAGACCAGTTATGTTTATAAGATGGAACACTTGTTAGGTCTTCAGAAAATAAGCAGATAGTCAAGGTTCAATTCCCGAGCATGCAGGAAAGATATTTTATGATTTTGTCTCTCTTATAAATAAATAAACTCGCCTGTTGCCAGATAATGAACTCCCAAAAGCATCAGTGACTAGAGCATTAATTACATTAACTCTTGTAGGCATTCAAACTCAAAGCTTTATTCCCTTGTCTGGGACTGTCAGGAAAAATATTAGACTTGGTTTATTAAATGTTTTATTTAGGCCTCTCTCTGCCATATTTTTCTCTATTCAGCCTTTTCTGTTCTTACCTGATAATCTTATTGAAGCAGAGGTTGGACAGGAAAGATATTATTCATCACCATATTTTGATATCCTAGTGGAACTGCAGTGCAAGGGAGACAGATTATTATTTCATATTTCATTAGTGAAGTGAGCAAGATTATTTTTTACCTTTTTGTCAACATGCAGGATAAAGCCTAAAAGTAAGAGAGAATAGTTTGTGAGAATACTACATAATCGTGTAGAAGAGACTATAGATAAGGGCATAAATTGGGGGAAGCAGATGATTAGAATCTGATAGAAAGCTAGAGAAATAAATTAGAAGAAGATGAAAGGCTGACAGACTTGATGCACATAATGAGAAAGAACTTCTCTGATGGCAGTGATGCAAAGTATGCAAGGAAGGTTTAATAGGAAGAAATAAATATCTTGAAAAGGAATTTAAATGGAGACTTCCTGAAAGCAAAGAATGCAACTCGGTTAATGTAGTCTGAAAGACTATGCTTTTATTTGTAAGTAAACCAGCCAAGCACTAACTCCTTGTTTGAGATCAGGTGCCACCAGCAGGCTTATAGGCACACTGCCAGATTCCTTTCAGAAATGGATTTTTGACAGGTTCAGAAGGGGGCCGTTTAAGCAGCATGGGCAACTAAGTCTGCACTATTCAGCCCACTTTATTATTTAACAAGATAGACTTCCCCAAAAGATCTGAAAAGAATACAAAACATGCTACAGAAGAGAGGAAAAAAAATGTAACAGATGTAATGGAAAGACAAATCAACAGCAATAAAGTTCAAACGAAGCAGATGAAGGCTTTCTAAAATAATTTGCAGGTACACTGGAAAGTTTGCAGCCATATGGTGAAACACCTTGTATGTATGGGTGAAGCAGTTTCATCCAGCTCAGATTATGGTAATAGTATCTCTCTACAATATCTAACTATCTGCTGACACACCTTTATTCTGTTGTCTGTCACATCTTATCATGCAGGATGCTGAGGAAGAATAAGATATTCTGGTTTCTTCTACATATCTGGCTCCTTCTGATGCATTTTTCTTAGGGACATGTACTTAACCCATGCAGCTCCATTTGTACTTGTGATCTGTAATGGATAATTGAACAGATAAAAGCCAAGACACCTGAACATCAACCATGCTACAAACTAAGGTTAGTGATACCTCAAAGAGCTGTATTTATGCTTCGGCATGCTAGCAAGGGTGATGCATGATACCCAGGAAAAAAAAAAAGAGCTAGATAAGCTTACTTAGAATATTAAAATACTCCACAACCAAAACAAATGAACAGGCAAACAAAAAGACTTACGTTATCTTTTTAACTTTCACTTGAACAGTTTGCAAGTATAAAAAAGACTTAGCAACAGCTTGTTTTTTTATATTTAACAATGCCTCTTGGTGGCCAGTTTTAAGGTTTTCAAACCTTACTCAAGTGCTGGAAAGATCTGATAAGGTCATTGAACTCTGATCAAGATTGTTGAGATTGTTGCAGAGGGTCACCCTGATTTTGAACAAGTCTTCAGTTTATAAGACTGCTGAGCAAAAAGAGAACAAGTGTTATATAAGAAGCAGCTAGTCCAGTTGACTGGTGTCACTACTTTAGATATACAAGCTGCTGCTTCTCCTGAAGGGAAGCTACTATCTCCTCTTCCTTTGCTGCTGCAGATAGATACTCAAAAGAAGCAGATGGGTTAAAATACTTCCATCTGGTTTACTGTCATAAATGTAAAAAGCTGTTCAGATTTTAGTATGACTCATGACATCAACTCAGGAATTCAGGAAAATTAGAAAAAATACTTGTTTTAAAATTAATTTTAATTTTGTAATTCATCTTTTCCCTTTAAGAGGTTCTTGGTATACCTCTAAATGTATTGAAAAAGCTTTAATTAGATAAAAAAGTTGTGAATATATAGAACACACATTATATATTAATGATTGCTACTTATTGCTGTTACTTTTTGAAGGTGCAGTAGTGATATAATATGCTTTGTTCCTACAAACCCCACAAAAAATATTATGGCTTAAAATTAGGCACAAACTAAAATATTTGTGCAAATACTAGAAAAGAGAAAGTGATAAGAGAGCCAGTTCAGGTACACTTTTATATTCAATCACCTCTTCCTTACTCATGTATATCTGAGCCCTAGTCATATTCTTGCACAGATCTGGAAGCCTAAAAAACTTTGCTTTAAAGAATCCATAATTCTCTTATCCTCTTGTACCAAAAAAGAAAAAAAAAACAACCCAAACCTCAGAAAAGTAGAACTCAGGCTGCGTAAAATGAAAGGGAGTCCCAGAGATGTGCAAATCCTTGTCCTACTGGAGGCAAATAGAATTTCATAACCCATTTCAGTGACACTAAGATTTCATTCAAGGATCACTCCCACAGGTGGGTACAGCATCTCTGAACTCCCTAAGCAGCAGATAAACTTACCTTTATCTGAAGAAGATACGCTCACCTAGGTGAGGTAGGTCTAGAAAGAAAACTGTAGTGTTTGTGTTGCAGTTACTTGTGTGAGAAGAAAGCTGTTGAGCTGAACTGTATGACAAGGATGCTTCTTTCTTTGCGGACTATCTATTTTACAATTTACTTTTTTTCCCCTATTTTCTAATTAAGAAACCTTCTTTGGATTAAGCACCCTCAGTTTCACCACATTAAGGTGCAGAATGTGAAAATCCTTAGTAATTTTGATTTTTTTTTTTAAATTGCTCTTATGACAGCTTTTTAGACCATTGTCTTTTAAAGGTGTTTCAAGCTACATGTCAGCTAAATTGCATCAAAATGTCTTGGGACAGCTGACATCCTTATTCCATAAATTACTGACACTAAGTAACTCCACAGATATGGAAAATGCAGTTCTCCCATTTCTGAGCAGAATTGAGAGGGCATTTCCATATTTCTGCTGTAGGAGTTCTCCAAAGAATGTTCTGCAAGCTTGTTATGATTTAATATTTTCCTTACTTTCCTTCTTCCTCAGAATATTTTGATTACTACAGATAAAATAGCAATAGAAATGCTTTCTTCATATTTATTTTCTTCATATGAGAAAACAAGCTTTCATTTTCAATTTACATATTAATTTCACAAGTGTTTTGGATTAGTTTGTCATAATGTTTTATACCTTCATATTTTGAAGGTTGATATAATATTTTAGTATTGGCATCAAGTATATTTCAGACTTCTGGGTTGGCATTTTGAAGGACATTTTTCTATACCTTTTTAGACAGAAAACTCTAGCTGCATATGGTATGAAAAGTGTGTTATGGTAAAGGAAAAAAAGAAAATCTTTCTGATCTTCTGTCAACTATTCAGAGTAAGTATTATCAGTAAGCATTATCAAAAAACCCCACAATGATAATCAAAAATAAATTCTCACCTCTCTTACCATCATCTTAAAATAAGGATTAGAAAGCTTGGTTTTTATTCTCTCCTTGCTATCTCTTTATTCTAGGCTCATTTACAGCAATAACTTCCTTGCAGACCATCATGTATAGAGCTGTCTGTGTGAGCTTTTACAGAGTCTTCTGATAGACTATGCATTGATTGACCCAAACCTTGTTCCCACAAGGAAAGTTTTTGTTAAAACTAAAATCACCTGTGAGACTGGTTCTTTTTATACTCTCTAAAGAACTGGATCATAAATTATGTGACAGTCAAAGGAAGTACAATTCTATAGCTCGCATTATAAAGCAGGGAAAGCAAAAATAGATTCAAGAGAAAGAATGCATTTCATTCTGGTTTTGGCAGCCTTTTGCTATCACATTTGTGCTCATTTGTGAAATTATAAATATTACCACATTAGAAAGTATTCACGTGATGGTATTTCAAGATAGTTTGACACAGTGAATGCTTGTTAACAACATCACAAAGAAAAAAGAACGTGTGCAAGGGTAATTCAAGCTGACAAAATACTGAAAAAAAAAAAAAAAGGCATTACGTGTGCTAAACTTTAAAGTTACAGCTCCTCTGTAGAGACCAAGCAGTAAAGATCAGGTAATGGAGCTGATTTTTCATGTAGAATAGCTTATGAAATATTTTTTCATCATGTTTCTAGTATTCTTACTCTTCTGCTCTTGTCTACGCATTCTGTGCTAAACTGGTGGAGTGCAGTATAGTGACTTATGGGATATACAGGGAAAGTAAAGCTCAGGCATAGGCCCTACTACTACTACTATGATCTTGACAAGTCCTTAATGACCACCTCAGTTTGATTCACAAAGCGAAGTTAAAAGTGATCTTAAGCATAATTAGACTTACAAGTCACACCCTTTACATTATGTTTCAGGTTATTTGTACTTCAGTAGCTCTGCTTCATGACAGCTACATTGTATTCAGTTTATGTTATGACATCAGCTGGTGTACAGAAACACTGCACTGGGCTTTTTTGTGCCACAAAAAAAAAAAAAAAGCATTTAGGTTGTATGCTAAAGAAATAACAATGTATTGGCTTTACATGGTAAGGTTTCAATAGTGGATTGTTTTCTGAATGATGCCTCACATAGCAAATTTGCATTAATATTTTCTGACTTAACACTATTTTTACTTCCTGATTTTAAACATATGATGCAAGTTTATTTTCATTTCATTTAGCAGCCCCAGGTCAAACTGAAATCTTACTGCTGCTTACAAAGAGAGAAAGAGAAGAGAACCTGTCCAACAGACCAGTGCTAACATGCTATGAAATCCATAGAGACTCCTGCTCCCTGAGGAATAGGTGTGGTGTAAGTATCATGTTGCTGAAATTCTTTTTCTTGAATAAAATTGACAGATATGGTTTGAGCATTACAAGACATTGGGAACGGATGGAGGTAATATTAGGCTTGCTGGCGTTAGGAATGATGAAAGACTGGAATGCTTTTTGTCTGGGTAGATCAGGGCACTGCAGTAAAACAATAAATGAATAAATGGTAAGCAGCTTCCTCAAATAAAAAAGTATTTTCCTTCAGAGTTTGTCCCCTAGCTACTATTCAATTTCTTGAATAAATTTCCACAAAACTTCTCTGGAAGACTATTTTGCTTTGGCCATAATTAGCACAGATTTCATTCTCTATTTTGTTCAAGCCTCCACCATTCTTGAAAAAAATGACCTTGAGTAAAACCACCTTGTGACCCTACCATTCTTAAGAGAAAACTACCTCCAAATCTTGAATAATATTTGGTCTTATAAATTCTTCCATCCCTTTGGAATCAGTATTCCACTTAGGCTTTATTTTTCAATAAATGCCTTTTAATTACTCTTCATATTTTTAGGGAAAATTGAATTATAAGGATCTTCGTTCACGAAGCCTAGCCATACATACATATTTTCCCTTGCATTGTTGTAGAGAAATTTTCCAATAATGGAAAGTTTCCTGGAATTATGAATGAAGAACAAGTTCATAGTTGTGTTAACCACTATACAAAAATATATAGAATGATAACATGCATTTAATTTTTAAGCTGTAGGTGTTCTCAATGAAAATGAACAAAACAAAACTAAACAAACAAAAAATGGTAGCGTTCCTAAAAAGAGAGCTTTTTAAAATTTAATGGAAAGTTGCTATTAAACTAAGCAGTTATTTGGGGAGGGGGGGAACCCCCCCCCAAAATAAAACCACCATGAAGGTATATCTCTTCTTTCAATTGCTTGACTGTTATTTTGAAGATTCATGCATTTAAAAGGATGCTGATGTTTTCAGTCTTTCCTGAAAAAGCAGTAGATACCATATTTTTGTATGTATATGCTAACTAACATATCTATAACAGATCATCTGTTATGCACAGTTAAGGCAGATCAATAATTTGAATACGTCTTGAATTGAATTTTTATGAACTTTGTGAATTATTATTTGACAAGCCATCAGTGCAGGAGCATTATAGTACAGCTAAGAAAAATGTGAACTCTGACAAATCTGATACGTTTGTACAGGCCATTAAATTACATCAGCAGTCCTGTTAGGTTGACAGCTTCTGTGATTTTCCATTTAATCCTTTCATCATTTACAATTACGCTTTTACATAAACAGTGAATATAAAGGGCCAAAAAAATAAAGCCAATGCAGTTTCTGCACCTCATTTTATAGCAACAGATGTGAACTGAGGATATTAAAACGAATCTCCAGAATTAGCCCGATAATGTAGCCAAGGTAACTGCAGGCTGTTTGACCTAGAGCTCCACCTAGTGAAACTTTAATGAGGAAATATCAAACGCATGTTCACCTGCTGAAATTGCTGTCTTTACAGTTAAGCTTTATGGGGTTGCTGCCAGCCACAGGTAATCACATTTAGGAAATCAAGCTGCTATAAAGTGACAACTTATTTACATCTTAAAATTAATTTATTTTAATAAATTCAGCAGAGAACATTCCTTCATTTCTTTCCTCCAATGATTTAGGAAGATGAATAGCCACGTTTAGAATATTGTAACTCCAAGTTTACTAAAAGATTTTTTTTTCTTCAGAAACCTTGAATACAGCCCAAAAAGAATCTCTACTTCTTTATCCTAGTCTCATCTTTAACACTATTTGGTGATATTTTACACAGTTTTCCCTTCTAATTACATAAGAATCATAATGTCATGTTTGTTGGGTTCTGAGGATGAGCTGAGCCTATATTTAATTATTAGTACAGTGATGTTGAACATGTCAGAAATTGTATTTCAGTAACACTATAAATACCTTAGGAAAGCAAGTGACAAAAAAGAGTTTGAGTGAAAGAAAGAAGACAATGCTTTCTATATTTTGCACCTCTACCCTTACTGGTGCTATATGGAAAAGGAAGGGCAAATACTGCACAACTGTATGACGCTACCACCCTGTGGAAGGAAATATCTGGTATCAGTGGAAAAAATGCTCTATGTTAATTTGCAAGCCAAAAAATATTTACTGAGGCAAGCATACTGGGGCAAGTAACACAAATACTGGGTTAATACTGCCTTCAAGATAAAAGTCATATTAGAATTTAACAGCATTTCACTATTCAGATATTTATTTTTAAAATGAGCAGCTGACCACATATTAAAGAAATGAGTTATAATAACATAATGCTTATTATTACCTCTTCTCTTTCCAGATCTAGAAGCCAGATACATACAAATGAAAACTTGAAAATAAGTTTCTAGAACGTGGAGAAATTGAAGACTTCCGGCCGTTTGAGTACTGAATGAGAGAATATTCATGTAAGAGGGTATGTTGGTGAGAATAATTTGTGAATATATAATTAAAAAGCTTAGCATTTTATCTATACACATAAGGAAAGCACTGGAATTTCTCAAGCTAACACAAATCTGATTTTCTTACCTTTCTAGAACTTTACAACTTTAAGAGTATTTAACAATTTTTGTTGTGAATATTTTCCTATATTTTTATTTCTTTGCCTTATTTTCTTTACAATAAGAGAGTCAGCAATACGTAACTTTCAGTAGTCCCATTTTCTGCATCTTATAGCTACAACAGACATTGGTCAACAGACTAAAGCTAAAGGGCTTCCTGAAATTGGGAAGACCAAATGGAAGGGGCAAGATCTCAGTAAACCATCTGCACAGTTTTCACTCTGTACTGTGAGCCACAGATGGTTTGGGGTTTTTTTTTTTGAGGTTCTATATTTGCCAATAATAGATTTTACTGTCAGAAAAACAGCATACAGCATATCTCCCATAGCTAAAGTCTGCTAATGCATGGAGTATTGCTGACCCAGGTGTGTGGAGGGAATTGTTATGCATATTTACACATTTTAATCCTTGTGCCTTGCTAAAGCTATTATTCATAGTTAATATGACAATGGTCACTATAATCTCTAGCAGACAATAACATGCAGTTTTAGGGGGGAAAGCACATTCAGTAAAACAGCCAATTCACCAGCTCTAGCAAAAAATAGCATCTTTTGGGCTATAACCTTGGAGGTTTGACATATCCTTCCACTTGCAGCCAGGCTTTTATGCTTTTAAATACTGTTTGCAACTCAGGAGGTTTCCCTGAAGTGGTGGCTTGGTGAAAGTGATTATGTTGCATGTGTTGCAGCTGACCTGTTTGTGCTGTGGGAGTCTTATGCTTTTAATTAATGTGTCCTGGGAAACATAAGCTGTTTCCTGGGGGGAGTGAGGTGAGGAAAGGCAATAAATAATGGAAAAATAGATTTGGAAAATATGTTAGAAGTAATCTAATTAATCTCCTTCCACACAGTAAAGTGTGTAAGTGTATTACTCCTATTTCTATTTAAGAAAGTTCTGGTGTTACCACTACAAAAGGATTACAATCTTGCTTTCACTATTAAGGCACAGGTAGCTGTCTGTATGGCACAGTCTGAAAATCACTTGGGGTCTCCTGTGGCCCCTGGTGCGATAACTGTGCCGACAGCAGAGGGAGCATTAAACTCATTGCCCATGGTCAAGTGTGGGGAGTGATACCCATGTTCCTATAATCCTTGTCTGGGTAGGATGAGCTCATTAGCCTTCTGGCAGTCATCCTAGGAGAAGGACAACTCTGATTCCAAACCCAGGCAGATGGAGCTCGTTTAGCCCTGTAAGGCCTCCCATCTAAGAGGTTAAACCTCTGTCCTAAGGACCTCGCTGCCAGCGTCCAAGCTTGCTAGGCCCTGGCAGATGAACCTTAGGACTAAAGGGTGGGTCCAGCTCTGCGCATGCTGTGTCTCACCTAAAAAAAATCCATTGTGCAGGCTCGAGGGTGCTATCTGCTATCCTCTTTTTCTCAGCACGCTTGGAAAAGGCGCTGATGAGGAGCGTGGATGGAGCCCTCCCTGGATCTTCGTTCGCGAAGCCTAGCCACGACGACGACGAGCTGTCTGTAGTGTAGTAGCACATTGGCATTATGCTGAAGTTTCTGGAGCTACTGATTCTGCAAAGAGAATATTGAGTCTACTGCCCAAAGGAGCTGAGGTCATATCATATCATTTTTCATACAACAACAGCAAAACAATATATAAATATCTATTTGATCTTACACATTTTGTGAACTTTCTGATTCACAAGGATAAATGGTCTGAAATTCCTGCAACTGCTTTTCTTTTTAAATACTCTGAAATCCTCCATTAATTCTTATATAGTTCTTTTGTTTATGTCACTATTCCACTAAATGTAATATCCAGACATCAAAGTACCTGCTGCAAAAATATTACACTAGGGAAAAGAATGCTTTGCAACTAGTGTGAGGTAAGACATGCTGATGGGCTACTCAACAGACTGCTTTGTTGGCTCTAACGTTCTTGTTCTTTTAGGCTGCAAACCATCTTTGATCTTTCTTTTCTGCTGTGTAATTTTCTTCCTTGGACTTTTGGCCATACAGCAAAATGGACCTATGTTCTGTCATATTCTTCATACTCATGTCCTTTTGTAAAATACATTCAGCCTATAAGTTGGAGGATGGCAGATAGAGGTTTGAATTTCCTCAGTCAAAAGAGAGAATTTAAAGACTCACATAGTTGTGCAAAAGTAGAGTTAAATAATGTGCTACAGTAGCTAGGCTAAATGTTGTGTTCTATCTAATTTGTTTAAAGCTAGCAAAGTATAGTAATTTTTGAAATTTACATATATTCGTGGCTGCCTAATACAGGGATAATAAGGAATTTAGTTTTAAATGAGCCTGTTCAAGAAGTGCCTAATTTCTATACATCTTACTTGCCTGAGTTCAACAATCCCTTAACTTATACCATATACCAGGAAGCACTACAGGAAAGAACAAAGTATCCTGTGGATCTTGGCCAAGAATTGATCTCTCCCATCACCATTCCCTGTTTTATTACTATTTCCTGAAAAAAATGGGTAATAAAGGACAAATTGTTAGGAATCAAAATCTTATATTTGCTGTCCTAGTACCAGGGCAAAGTTACAGCTTTAAAAATGTATGTATATTATTACACTGCAGGTTCAGATATTTGAGGAATTTGCAAAGAGGTGATGCCTAAAGATGATGACAGAGAAACCTATAAAACCCTGAAACACATAGTGCTATGCCCACAGACTTTCTGTGCCAGGGCAGACAACCATGGTAAGCTTATTTAGTATAATGTCTGATTTTCTGCATAAAATATTTAAATGAGGATTTCGGTATACTGAAAAATTGAAAAGGAGTTTAGAACAGGTATAAATCTTACTTAGTATCTACTATAATGTTGTGTATCTTAATAAACATATATTATACTAAACTGCAGCAGATTATTAAATCCTCAGATCAATAAATGTCAAAATAAAAATGGTTGTAAGTGTAACTATAGAAGCATTAATAGCAGATACGGAATTGAATAAAGCCACAACACATTCACATACACAAAAGCATAAAGACAGGTTTCAACAGAATAAAGGAAAGCTTTAAGTCTTTATCAAATAGAGTAAGTGAAACACTGGATGTTTTATTTTTGAATACAATTAGTGATAGAAAGGGGAAAAAACCTAAACTAATATTTTCCCTTCTTTCTTCCACTTATTCTATAAATTTTTAAAATAACTGGGTTTTTACAGTAAGATATCATAAGTAAGCAGCTTCCCATTTGAAAACAAACAAGCGAATAAAACCCTTTACTCAGGGGATCATGATAGGGGTTTTTATGTGTGTGTGCTTTTTGTACTTTGTGAAAAATCTCATTGGTTATGTTTTACCATGAGCAAAGTAAACCAGCAAACCTTAACTTCTTTAGATTTTTGGCAGGTAGTAGTTTATATGCTTCAGTAATAGGCGTTAGATAATGAAAAAATATTAGAAATAAATTTATGGATCTATTTTATTGCTGCATTTGTTACAGCATACTGTTCTCTGATTTTGCTGTAACACTAAGTATGTTAGACAATTTTCCTCACATACGCATATTCTTTTATCACTGTATGTTTTACTATTTATTTTCTATCACTATATTTTAAGTCCAGCTTGCTGATAATGTGTCTTTTTAATAACAAATCCCTTTTGTAACATAAAATGCTATAAAATAAGATCCACAGAAAAAAGTTAATATGAAGCACTTCATGTAAATCATACAAAGACAGATCTACAGATTATTTCATTTTAGAAAATGAGATGGAACTTCATAAAATTTTTATTCATACTATTTCAACTAAGCAACAGAAGTTCATAAAAGCAGGTGATGTTGTAAAGGAGCACAGAATCTATAGACAGACATGATGGAGGGATGTAAATGTAGGTAAATGATTGACTGTAGCACCAGTATGATTCCATTAAAACATGTTTACCTAATTATACAAAATAAATCCTTTTTCCAGTTTGTACTTGAAAGCTCAGAACTCTGCGGAAGTACATCACTATACATCATGCCAGCATGGATAGTATTAAAGAAGACAACTTCTTAGCAGTTTTGATCACTTTTTTGTTTGTAAGTCACTAGTAGGGCAATTTATAAAATTTTATCAAAAAAGAAAGCCAAATAACATGAGGCAAATGTCTAATGGAAACATATATCAAACAAACTTCTACTTATTTGTTGTCATGGAATTTCATGGATTATTCCATATTTTTTCAATATAACTTTCATGTATTATGTAGTCTACTTCACTTTCAGTAATAACCGTTATTTGTAAACACAAGCTTTTAGGTCATAATGATTTAAATTTTCCATTTTATATAGATTTTGCTCTGTACCTTTCACGATAATAAAATAAATATTTTCTAGCAATATAAATCATCTCGGTCACATTTATCAAGCATGTTATTTCATTGCAAAAAGTTTCTACCTTTTGTCCCCCATACAGTCTCCTTTACTTCTTGAACGGCAATAGTAAGCTCCCCAAAGCAAGTATGGAGATGGAAGCAAGGGTGTGGGATTTTATTTCAGTGTGAAAAAACTCATGAATTTTTGTCGAAGGATTAATGAGGTAATTTTGATATGACTGTGATATGTTTTTCTTTCTTACAGTGATGAACCGTTTTTTCTCCTGGACAAGTAAGTGAAACACTAATTAATTCCATGCATAATATTACTCGAGGACTCTTATGTAACCATGTTTTTGGTAGATTTGTAAAATTACAAAGGTTATGCAGTAGCAATTTTCATATTCACTAGTAGAGTGATACTTGGATTCAAAGCAGAACCAGACACAATTAATCTTATGGGAATTGCTGGGGGTTTATTTTACTGGCATTTAAGTCTAGGTTTTTGGCTCAAATACTTTATATGTTACAATTGGGCTGTTAGATACCTTATGTTTGTATTGCTTTCAGTCTTTCCTATTCTTAATTTCTAAAATCTACAGAGCCATGTTCTTTTCATGCTTCCATCAAGCCTTTCTCCCCCCAAGTTTATTTGTAAAAAATAAAAAAGTATTTCTAAAAAATTTTATATTGGTGTAGCATTTTGTGGTATTTTGTACTTATTGTTAAAAGCCTTCAGAAGAATAATAAACTTCAGCTAATGAAAACCTGAAGTATGAGAATACCTGTATATTAGCAGCTTAACAATGGAACAGCGCTGTTGTCTTGTCCTGAACAGTTTGCAATCACATTTGAATCAAGACAAATAGCAAATAATAGCAGAGGAAATAATTCTATTAGTTAAAGCTAGCTGCTAAACAGATAAGGACTCCAAGTAATTTGTACAAAATACGTGCGTTTTTCCCCCAAAATAATTATAGAATGAAATAATAGAACTATAGGATGAAATAATTTATACTAACTGCTGCTGAATCAGAGTTTAGCTACAGTGGTACCAAGAAAATGCAGATGTCAGGGAAGAGTTGAAGTAGAAACTAGTAAATAGCCTTATGTGGAAAATTTATTCCATAAAGGAGGATGTTTAAAAAGAAAGAAACAAATGTCACTTGCTTTTTTTTTCCTCCTTGGAGCTAGACCTTCCTCTGAAAAGTTACTGTATCCTGCCACTGACTATTCATTTATTGGGCAAGTATTTATTTCTTGGTGTTCAGAGGCAGAAGAAGCTTTAATATTGAATTGCATTTGGAGGTAATTTTTTACATCTATGTAAGAAGAGTGACTATAATGACAGACTTTTAAAGTCTGAGATAGTATCTAAACCATTTCAAATGAGAGGGACACTCATACAGTGTAAAATTTGAGCTTAATTTTTTATTAGAAATACTATCATATATATGACTGAAGAATTAGGAACATATCTCAGGTATACTAAGCAAAAAATGGTAAGAAAGAGAAAAACTTGTATTTGAAATGTAATAAGTATTTATTGAGTTGTGATCAGGAAATGTTAGATAGATTCGACAGACCCCCTATGCAGTAGCATAATTAATGTGCCTTTTTAACTGTTGAATTGTATAGAAGTAAGAACAAAAGGCTGAGAAGAGGTCATTACTCAAAATTCAATTTTCTTGTTTTAGCATAATTTGGGGGCAATTCTGCTTTCTGGTAAGCTGATGCAAATAAGGAATAACTCCTCTGAAGTCAGTAAAATTTTTCTTCATAAAGCTGTCATACAGTTAAGAGTCTTAGATCTTAGCTCATGTCTTTAAGTGGATTACATATCTAAATCATTACAGTCCATTTACTTTGAGAAGTCCTCTGGTCACAGAGTGCTGTTATGCTGAGAAAATACAAAGGAGAGTAAGATGTCCTTCTACTGACACCCTTCCTTCCTCTTACTGCTCAAAAAAAAAAAAAAAAGTAGTAGAAACGGTGAAATTCTGTTTGGGTGTGCAGTTCATTTCTTTCAATTAATTCAACTGCAGCTTGTGCCTTGCTTTCTGTCATCTGCATTACAATAGCAGTGACTTCCTTGCTTCTATGGGCACCTAGCCAGTAAGACAGAGTAACCCCAAGTAACCCCAGTGTCCTCCCTGTGCTTTTGCTGCCACTTCAATGGACTATTGCTGTCAGCAGTAAAAGTACAGTAAATTGAGGCTCTTCGGTAGAAATCCTATGATAGAATTAAGGAGTACTTCAATATTTTACAAGAGACTGAGACCATCTGTTAAGATCCAGCTGGATGGCTCTTGGTCTAATAGAGTAGAAATGTATCTTGTGACTATCTATTTAGGTGGTTTCTACAGCTGTCTTTCCTGTTGTTATTCTTTCAGTAATCACATTCTGTGTCACTGAGTGGTCAGAGCAATTTCCGCTCTCACCTCAAACCTTAGGGGTTATGCCGTTAATTTAATTAAATACTGACCTGCTCAGTTAAAGTTAAGTTCTGCTAAGCCTTAACCAGGAGGAAGGAAAGGAGGAACAATATCAGAATGGAGAAGGAATTTCTGTTTAAAATGGGCAAATTTAGGACTTAGATGCCATCCATCTAAGTAAAGAGCAACAGAAAGGTTAGGAGAAATGGAAAGTTAATTGTCCCATAATATTTTGTGGTGCTGTCTATTTACTAATCTGCAGTATCAATCAATCTTGGATACAGGCTTCATAACGCTTAACCCACATTTACACCTTACAGAGCAGAAGCATTGTAAAAATACCTGTCCACCCTCAGGTAAATGCAATTGTTACCCTGATGAGCATTTATCTTCTTATAAGTTGACTTACGGAATTAATGACTGAGTGAAGCTCTATCATGTACTGAATTTCTTTATATCTAGTCACTTCCATCTTTACATTGCATGGCTTTTAATCCCATTTTCACTTTAAACAGTTCAACGTCCAAACAGAAACCACCAACAAACAGTGTTCTTCAAGGGTCCATATGGGGAGTAATACTGTTCAGTATTTTAGTAACAACAACATAGTAGGACTGAGTACACCCTCTGCAAGTTTTCAAATGACACCAAGCTGAGTGGTCCCATTGATTTGCTTGATGGGCTGGGTGACATCTAGAGTGACTCTGACAGGACTAAGGAATGAGCCTAAGCAAACTGCAGGAAGTTCAATAAGGCCAAGTGCAAGGTCCTACAACAGGATGAGGGCAATCCACAATATCAATATGGGCTGGAGAACAAAGAGATTGAGAGCAGCCCTGAGGAGGACTTGAAGACACTGGTAGATGAAAAATTGGATATGAGCTGGTTATGTGTTCTTGGAGGAATAAGCTGCCCAGACAACTTCTGGATGCTCTATCCCTAGACTTGTAAGCAACCTGATCTACTTAGAAGAGTCCCTGCCCAATGCAGGGAGATCAGACTACATGATTTTTAAAAGTCCCTTCTAACTAAAACTGTCCTATGATTCTATGATTCTACCATCATCTGGAATGCGTTTAGAGAAGAGTTCTAGAAGCAGAGCCAGTCACATATACACATATACATTAAATTTTAAAAAACAACCACAAACCCACTACAATTCAGTTAACTTTTCTTTCTTATATTCTTTTACGGAAACTTTTAAAAGATAATTTCATAGAATGTATTAGTAACTAATTTTTCATATTTGAAGGGAAAGAAACATTCTCTTAAAAAAAACAGATGAAAATTGACAGAATTGAAGTAACATACAGTAGAATAGCTGAAGTATTGTACTCATTGTATCATGAGATGCCTTTATTTCAGATGGCACATGTGTAGGCTGCTCCTTAAAGTTTTTATATTTTGAATGTACAAGCTTTTTCTTTTAAGAAGATTCAGTGTAAAATGACAAATTATTTGCAACTTGAAGTTGTAGTCATTTTTTTCCGCACTTTCAGTAAATCTTCCACTCAAAAGAAAAAGGACAAATTGCTTGTGATTTCTTCTTCTTCTATAACTGCAATAGAATAAAATACTTTTGAAAAATCTGCAGATTAATATATAGTCTCAAATAGGTGAGCCATTTTGTGCTAGTCAGACTAGATATAAAAAGGAAATGATAAAACCTAGGTCATCTCAATGAGCATTTAAGAAGATGGGTAGGTAATGCCTCACTCCATCATTCTATGTCCTAAGAAAGGTCAGTACCTAAAGGGGAACTACAAGATAGATGTGGAGACACCGTTCAGCTGGTCAGATGGCAATATGACAAGAGGGAACGGATACATGCTGAAGGAGGGGAAATTTAGACTAGAAATTAGAAGGAGGTTCTTTACCCAGAGGGTGGTTAGGCACTGGAACAGTTTGCCCCGAGAGGTTGTGGATGTCCCATCCCTAGCAGTGTTCAAGTCCAGGCTGGATGTGGCCCGGGGCAACCTGGTCTAGTGTGTGGCATCCCTGACTTTGGCAGGGGGGTTGGAACTAGATGATCTTCAAGGTCCCTTCCAACCTGGGCCATTCTATGATTCTATGACACCTGTAAGAAACACAATGGAGTAAAAGATCATTTCATTGCAAACTATGATCACAGAAAAGGACAACAAAAGAATATGTCAGGTGGTAAATCCTTCTCCTCTAGATGTTCATGGTCTCCTCAATACCTACTGGGTATTTTAGTTCAAACAGCAAAATATCACCTAATCTGGAGATGAAATCTCTCTCATTCATCTGTAGACATTGAGGTGGATGAGAATTGACTCACATATTAAGAAAACAAATTTAATTATCTATGTGTGAATTCAAACACTTGCCCACTGCGAGTGTGAACTAATATTTCCCTCTAAATTTCATGCTTTGTCAGTACTACCCTCTGAATTCTCTCAGAGGAAGAAGAAACCAGCATTCCCACCTCAGGTTTTTAGGCTTCCCCTTCCTGAAAACAGCAGAACCTTTTAGCCTACCTACCTGGAGGGGCATCCCAAACTATCCCATGTGAAGCTATACAGCACAACCTAGCTACCCCAGGGATGGAGACAGCCTGGTGACACCTAGCCACCTTGCATCCAACCACCCACCTCCTGCATAGAGAGGGAGTGGAAGCAGCAAGCTGGAAAAAGAACTACATCTGGAGATAACAGCAGCATTCCCAAAGGAGATTTGAGTGAAGTAATTCAGGCTTTGTGGCTTGCCCACAAGGTGCCAGGCCCTGCCTCTCTCACCACTGCCAGCAGCTTATGGTAGTAGCACCCATTTGGTAGCTCAAACATCTGGCCCATCTCCAACCAGCCTTCCAAAATCAAACCTCTCTGCTTGGCCAAGAGAACAGATACCATCAGCATATCCCCAGGCAGCTCCTGCCCCACCACCAACACCACTACTGCCCTTAACCCAGCCTAGAACCCCAAGTGAGAATCTCACCCAGCCCAGGTGGTATGCAGAAGTGCTCATCCTCATTGAGAACATACAGCTAGCACCCATGAGTGATGTTAAAGTAGCCACCAACCTTTCTTCTGCCTGCCTGCCTGGCTGGGGGGCCACCAGGCCCCCCAGCCTTTCTCCCCCCCTTCCAACCAGGGTGCGCCATGGGGAACTCACCGGTGATGCCAAGAGGAGTCTCCTGCCTCCTTCAGCCCGGCTGGGCGCAGCTGGAGCTGCTATCCTTCCTGCGGAAGATAAAGGGCAGTGGGTGGGAGGGGTAAAGAGCCACACCTGGGGAGGGGAGGGGCCTGCAACTGAGCCCACCTTCTCTGTGAGTTGGGGCAAAAGAGGGAGGAAATGGGGTGGGAAAGGAGAGGTGGGAGCAGAAGAGGGAGATAAGGTGGGAGAGGCATCACTGGGGCCCATCTCTGGAGATACTCTAAACCTGACTGGACACCATCCTGTGCAATCTGCTCTAGATGAACCTGCTCTGTCTGCTCTAGACAATCTCCAGAGGTCCCTTCCAACCCCTAACATTCTGTGATTCTGTGTGATTGTGATATTGTACACAATAAGATTTTTTTCTGCTCTGACACACATTCACATCACATGGAATCTATATACTGTTTCAGGATTTGGGGGGTTGTTTTGGTTTGGGGTTTGGGGTTTTGTTGTTTTTTGTTGTTGTTGTTGTTGCTGTTTTGTTCTGCTTATGCCCTATCTATTTAATAAACACAAAATATGAGATTTCTGTACATAGGCTTTGCCTAGATTACTTCAGGAGCTGAACACATGCATGTTAATGAGTGTTTTGCACAACTCCATATGTGTTTGTTCAGTGCAGTTATGTTTTATTGACCCAATTCATCAGTGTGACACACATAGTGATTGACCTAGCTGCAGTGATGTAACTCTAATTGAAATCTGATTGAAGAACTGTTCTACTGTTTTCAGTTAGACAGGCTGTATTCTACAGCAACTAAAAGCAGAATTTTATTCCTAAATTTCCAAAATTTCATAATCACAACATGAAATGCAGTAAATCTGTGACTGTTCATATATGACTTTAATATTTACTGGTAGAAAATAATTTAACAGAACTATTAGACATCTTCTTTTAAAAGTCCTTTTTTTTATTAGTGTTATTCAGGTACTTAATGATTATGTGTATGTTTAAGGAACTCATTCTAAAGGATTATGAGACATTTCTAGACAATCCTGTGAGCCCTTAAATCACACATAGTAAGGGACAGTTCCTGTCCAAGAGAGGTTAATAACTCAAAGAAATTATACAGCTAGTGAGAAGTACTACAGGTATCAACTGATTGGCAAACCGTTAGGTGAGAGGTGAGAAGTGAACTTGAGTGTCTTGACTTCTAGGCCCCTGTCCTAACCTTGTCTCCTTTGCCTTAGAAGTATTTCAGAATCGCTTAACCGGTGTCCAGTAAATCTCAGGGACAATTTTTAAAGTTAATGTCAAATACTGCTTTATAAATGGAAGTTTGACTCTTGCGAAACTGAACTCCCCATTATCTCTCCTAGTGACCTTCAATGCTTCACATGTATTAACTGGATAATGAAATCACTGAAGGGCAAATTTATGTTTCTCAAGTTATATGTTAAATGTTACAAAAAAAAATTACTGGCTATGAACTTTGTTGGAGAACAGGATAGTTTTGAAGTAATGTGACTCCTAAACAAAGAGGAACTGTATTCCTGTCAGTATGTTGTTCCTATCTTCAACTTACATTGTGATTCTCTTCAAGACATTATTTAGGAATCAGAATATGACTTTTTTATATTTTTATGTCTGGAGGGTCCTTCTGTAATCTTTCTTCCATATTTTTGTTTCTGGTATTGCACCAGATTACTTTCTCATCAAAATATTAAAAAATAAACTGCATTTAAAATGGAGTTAATTCCTAATTAAAGTCTTGGTTCAGCAAGGGATATGTAAGCATAAATTATGTACAAATTTTAATTTAGAAGTCAGTGAGGTTTTTTTGCATTCTCGAAGACTTAAACACATAGCTAGGTGTAGGTCTAGTTTACTCTGCTGTACCAGTCATAAAATACATGCTCATCTTTGACTTTTTCAATATTAAATAAAGTCCTTGATAATATTTTAACTGCATTCAGAGATTGTCTATTGTGCCCCCCTGGAATAATATAAACTTCAGAATGCCATGCACTTATTCAGGTAATGAAATCGTCACTTTTTCAAGTTTTTTAAACTTTTGTCTGTGTACATATAATACAGATATTCGAATCCTGCTAAAATTCTAGAGTTTTAATACACGATCTTCCTTTGAATTCATGAGATAACGAAATTAATGTTCAACAGATGTAATGCAACACAGATTTACTAAAACTAGTAGAAGTAGGCAAATTTACATAGGCTGAGGATCTGTTCCTTAATATTTAATCTAGTTTCCCAAATGATTCTTTTAATTGCTCTCTATGTTCAGCTTTACAGCTATCTGGCAGTTACAGTGGGAGGGTTATGAAATATTTAATTAAATTGTGAACTCATAGCCATATTTTATTTCAAAAAAATCCCAAATGCTTTAAATCAATTTGTCTAATATTAAAATTTTAAACACTAACAGGCACAACTTCTTGGCCTATATAAGTTGGCATCACACTGTGAATGTAAGTGAATGATACCAGTTCCAAGTCCGCTCCTGGTTTGAATAAAAAGAACAAAGCAAATATTTCCTGCCTAATTACTCATGTTTCTTCATGTAGTCACTGATTTTTTGGTATTTTTCTTTTATGTCCAGATGAATTCACAGTTAAATCCATCCTTTGTGAGAGTTTTCAAAATCGCTTTTTTATTGTTACTGTTTTGTTAGGGTTTTTTCCCCTGGGGAAAAATGTTAGAGATATTTGTAGTTGTTTAACTGGACTTGAGAATAGGACTGAAGAGTCGATATCCTTTAAGCACAACTCTGAAGGCAGAGCTCAGGCACAGTCTGAAAATCGCTTGGGGTCTCCTGTGGCCCCTGGTGCGATAACTGTGCCGACAGCAGAGGGAGCATTAAACTCATTGCCCATGGTCAAGTGTGGGGAGTGATACCCATGTTCCTATAATCCTTGGATGGGTAGGATGAGCTCATTAGCCTTCTGGCAGTCATCCTAGGAGAAGGACAACTCTGATTCCAAACCCGGGCAGATGGAGCTCATTTAGCCCTGTAAGGCCTTCCATCTAAGAGGTTAAACCTCTGTCCTAAGGACTTGGCTGCCAGCGTCCAAGCTTGCTAGGCCCTGGCAGATGAACCTTAGGACTAAAGGGTGGGTCCAGCTCTGCGCATGCTGTGTCTCACCTAAAAAAATCCATTGTGCAGGCTCGAGGGTGCTATCTGCTATCCTCTTTTTCTCAGCGCACTTGTAAAAGGCGCTGATGAGGAGCATGGATGGAGCCCTCCCTGGATCTTCGTTCATGAAGCCTAGCCACGATGACGAAGGCAGAGCTGCACTGAGTTAAGTAGAACACCAAAGCATGCATTGTTCTAATGAGATGGTTCCTTCCAGACCAAGAAGTCTTTACTCCATTTACAAAGAAATGAAAGTTAAAAAATATTTTAGAGCACATGTGTTTTCAGGGGAAAATTACATAAATTCTGAAAACTTTTGAGTATTCACATTTCCTACTTGCCTCTGAAAAAGCCTAAGAAAGTAATATAGTCTATCACTAATGTAGAAGGCTCAGAGAAAAAACTCATTCCTGTAATATTCACATAAGATTGTCACATGGAGGAGGTGGGAATCTTTTCCACTTTCTTAGTGTTTCCACTAATGTCAAAGTAACAGAAAAGCTTTGCATTATTTTATTAGGGGTTTCTATCAAGTTTGGGGGGTTTTATAACTTTTACCTCCTTTGTCCCACTGTAGTTAATCTACTCAATCAGTAATCAGTATATAATACCTGCAACATTAAGTATTAACTGTGTCTGACTCTGAAGGATATGAGTGATTTTTCAGAGTTAACAATCTGATTTCAAGTTGTTTTGTTTTCATAGAATCATAGAACAGT